>JAUZNJ010041032.1:0-34141 GCA_034780135.1 Jordanella pulchra | reverse complement strand
ATGACAAAGCTGTTGACCACTTGTAAGTGCTTTGGACATGGAAGGGGCTCACAGCAGCACTTGCTGCATGCTGAATTCAGTTTTTTTTCGGAGCAATCAATGCTCTTAAATAGCAAACTCTTTACATTTGGCAACAGTGCATACATGATCAAGGGGGGGTTAACAAAATCCTCTATGATGAACAAAAAATCAAGGTTGGTAACGTCATAGGTAAGGTGGAGCAGTGACCCTTGAGCTAGGCCTTGGGTTAGGGTTTGTCGGGGAGCGCCTGGTGGTCAGATTCTTCGTGAGACCCATTCGGGCCCAGCCCGGAGGAATTAATCCAGAGGTTAGCCACAGCAAGGCTTCCAGGAATGTTTTCCTTGCTCTCACATGCATGATGAAACTCTAATAGGTATTTTTGCAGTTAAGCATGATGATTCTATGTTATGCATTATTCAAATAAAGTGTTTGCTATGCAGACAAGCCAGAAACATTTGTAACTACTTAGCATAAACAATATATTGTTTTGAATCTTTGTTTAGCATCCAAATCACAAGTCAAAACAGGAACAAGTCACAGCTTGAAGTTGCTGTTGGCCTCCTCTTCTAAAGCTTGTGACAGCTGGAGGTCTAAGTGCTCCCTCTCCAAACCAACATGTTGCCTCAGGTTAAGGGCCACAAATATTGAAAGGCTGTGTAGTCCACTCTTGACCATTATCTGGTTTCCATGCTAATCCAGGGATTACACAAACTACACTTACTATTTACCATTTCCCAGAATGTGGGGCAGTGACAGCAAACCAGTGACCGGATCTGTCTTACAAGCATGTATGAATCTTTAATGTGTTTGAAATCTGAACACACAAAGCATGTTCACCACCTATGGTTGTCGCAGAAGGCTATTTCAGCTTTGACTACGATTGCTGTACTCTAACAGAATCTGAATTAAGAGTTTTCGCAATAAAGGGGTGTTCCCTTAAAACAGTGTTATCGTACCATTTAAGACCACATTGAAGTAGTGATCAATTTCAATTATTTATTGATTTAATTAGCTATTTAAATAATATAAAAGCTTAAAACACTGCCAATAATTCTCATAACAAATGCTTGTATAGATGTATGAAAATTATTTTTCCTAGTCTATGAAACCCTTCAACAGAACATTTTAGAAATATTTGTTTTTGAAAAACAACAACAAAACTACCTACTTTTAATTACATAACAGTTTCTCTGTCGCTGTGTCCTTTATGTTTTCATTAGCAACTTTCAAGTAACAAATACAATACACATTATAATTAGCAGTGAAAATACAAACTAAATGTTGTCAATCAGTTCTAATTTACTTTTTGTTAGATTAACCTTTGTTAGCTAGAGGCAGTGCTTTATATCATCCTGTTAAGATTTCTCCCCTTCTCTCTCACTCATGGCATGGCTACCCTGCTGCCCCAGTCTCACTTATGATGTTTTGTTTCTTTATAAAAGCTTTGTTTATTTTTTACATTTCTATTGTTTAAAATGAAACAGATCACAGTCCTATTTTTATTTTTTTAACCTGGGTGTAGAGAATAACAATTACACATTTGTCACCACTAGGACATGCTAGTGCTGTCCTCTTTTATGCCCTTGTTTTTTTAAAGGCTGCACCCAGCTATATGCTTTATTTTGTTCTTCATTTGCCAGATGGTAGACATGTCTGGGTACTGCTTTTGCTGGAGATACAGTAGATCTGCATAAATGAGGACTGCTTCAGGAAAGGGGAGATGTTTGTTCCCCTTAACATGGCATTCGTTTTGCAGGCCCTCTGTCACTGGTGTGTATCATCACTCATGTAGCTGATATATGTTGCCTCCTTCTGTTCGACTTGTATCAATCGGGGCACTGAACATCAGTCACTGATAAATACTGTAATCATAGATTGTAATGCATATTAAAAATACAGGTAATGTGTTTAAAAAACATTTCAGTGCTATAGAATTAAAATGTATTGGGATTTGTATCAATTGTATCATTATTCAGCTCTACAGCAGACATAAAATATAAAAACTAGGTAAAAAACTTTCTTTATGTTCAGAAGCAGTGCCTTAGTGGTCTAACTGTTGACTCCTTGGTCTAGCTAACTAGCTTCAGCATAAATGCGTCCCCAAGACTTGGATTGTTCCTGTCCTTGAAGTTAAATAAACTCTAATTCTTTTGTTTGTTTAAGATAAATCTATTTTCTTGTATTTTTCCTCTATAATATTTGCAGCAAAGTGTTCACTACATTTTCTCTTTATCAGTAAGTATTCACACAATAAATTTGACTCAGTCTTTTTTAAAAGGCCTATTTCTCTTGGCGAGATCTCCGTCTTTGTATCTGTCTTTTACCGAGAGAGATTTCCAGTCAGTGCTGTTACATACACTTCTATCCATCCATGGAAGCACATATCAGGGTTTGGAGGCTGTTTTTGTGCCAAAATTCTTTTAAACTTACTGCTGCTTAAAAATGAAAAGGCATATTGTGATCTACTTATGTTTTAAGCTTTTTCATCTCCTCTGGCTCTAAAATGTAATATTTGGGAATTAGGTATATATTTTTAGAGACAAATACTGACATATTACAGTTATTTAGTCTTTGACATGTTTTTCCAATTTTTATTTTTTGAGCTTATAGCTGTACAGTTTTAACTGGTGCCTAACTTTTTTGGGGCATTTTTCAGCTATAAGCATTTTTAATTTTAATAGGTTTAAGTCTATAATTTAAAACCAGAACAATCAGAAAATAAAAGAAAAAATAAATTTGAAACTAGAGAAATCTTCACAATCTGTTTGTAAGACTACACAGAAAACAAAAACATAATAACAAAACAATGAAAATGCAAACAATAGAAAATGGTCGAGCTTAACAGACCGCCACGCCCTTCAGCCTCATACATCTGCTGATTTCCGTCTGAAAAAACAGGTTAATACTAGACCTGAGGAGTGTAGCCTTAGGCTACAGATGGAAGCTGCACACAGAGAAGACAATGGTCTAAAAGGTTGTTGTTTTTTTTTAACAACATTTACAGGTAGAGAAAGAAACAACCTAAACCTCCAAACACAGAAATGTAATTTTTGTGGCAATTATTGTTAAATCATTACAATTTTTGTGATATCAAATTATCAAGAATTATATAACAATGTCTAATAAGCAGGATGGCGTCAACATGATCAACTGACCTAAAGTTCAGCTAAGACTTTGTGTTGACCCAAGATTACAGATCTATTTAGACATTGCTTATGTTAGTGTGGCAAAAGGGATGGATGAGTAAAATCTAAACATTTGCTTTCAGGTTTGACCAGAAAAGCATAATCCTGATAGTCGAAGGGCCTCACTGAACAGCATAATATTGATTGCTGTGTTATAAAAAAGCATGCCTTAATTTTGCACATTGCTTACAACATTTTTAGTTAAAAAAAATCCACCTTGCAAGTATTTGATAGTATGCAATTTTACAAATGTTACCTTTTATACTTTACTACATCATTAAAAGCTGCAAGAACTATGCTATTTTTGATTAATGGTCTCTTCTGTAGCTAGATAATTATCAACCAACATAAATGTGTTAGTTATAAAACGTATGACCTACATCCCTGCTGAGCAGTTATTATGGAGATAATTTGTGTTTTAAGGGCGGCAAAACCTGTTAAGCTTTGCTGTAGGACTCAAAAATCAATTCAACATTTGCATGATGAAAGAAAAACTTTTTTATTACAAACACATCCCTTTTATTAATTCATATCTTTTAGACATTTCTTTTTAATCTATCAGTAGATGATGGTTGTCTTTAATTTTAAAGATATTTACTTTACTTTTACTTTTTAAACCACCGTTAAACCTTTACTTTAGCCATAGTTTCTTCAATTTTATACAGCTTCCAAGTCCAGGCAGTAACTCATTTACCATCTCTTTTGTTTTCAATAATTCTCAGAAAAATAATTCTATTAATCTTTTGTTAACTTGATCACGGAAATGTTCGGCATTTTTTAACTCTTACATTTGTTTTTGGAGATTCAAACTAGTTTAGCTTTTCTTTGGTTTTGTTACATTAGTTTTTGAGGACTTTGCTTTATATTTGCTGTAAAATATCTACTTTCACACAAGATTAATAATTTTTGATTATTACACTGTCTTTGTGACACTTGTGACACTAAATTATATATTTGATTTAAAATCACGAAAATGTGGCTTCAGCTGTTCTCTATTGTTTCTGCTAAATACCACAAATAATTATAGAACCTTAACCAAAAGTCCTGGAACTGTAGAACATGCTTTAGATCTGGATCATTACAATGTTTTATCTGGACCTTCAGTACATTTTAAAGAGCACAGCTTTTCTAGAATTTACGGTATTCAGTGTTGCTCACCAGGAATCTGTCTCTGCAGAGATGGTAGTCAATGAAAAGTAAAAAAAAAAAAAAAGAAATAAAGATTTAAAAACAAACTAATTATCTATATTATCCTGTCAGAAATTTTTATTTCAAACAAATGGGAACGAGTCAAGGAAAAGTTTTCTTCAAAGTGAGTTTTTAAATATTTTTTGAATAATTTTAGAACAAAACTAATTTTAATCTTGTGCTAAAGTGAAAAAAACTGTACTTTTTAACTTTTACACAAGGGGTTCTGTCAGTACTTTTACATTTTACAGAGCCTTTTTCGAAATGTGTCTGTAATTTTATTATGTAAAGAACAGAGTACTTTTAACATTTCGCCCATTAAATTGATTAATCTCACCAACAAAAACCTGAAATTAGAGCACTGAAAATCATCCAAAAATGTTTTTTGTCGTAATTTGACAAAGTCCCTGACTGGCTGAGTCAACCCTAGCAGGTGTTTTCATTTTTAATGCTGACTTATCTTTTCTACTTTTGAAAAAGAAAATACATTTGAAGCTATTCTAATTTAAAAACATTTTTTGTTCCATAAATATGACATTTATGATGTATTTAGATACATTGTTTTGGAAAAATGTCTTTGACGGAGCTTGCTAAAGTTTAATTGAAGACCCCTGACCCAGACTAGCTGGCGCTCCAATGAATTTGGCATGAACTAAGAAACAAATATACATCTGTGCTAAAGTGGATGGATGAAATGCTGAAGTTACCACTGAACAGGTGAGCCCACTGTCAGCATGCCCGGGTCGTTGAGCTTCATTCTTATTGTAATTGTTGACACAGTTAAATCAAAATAGCTCCCTTTGACTGTCATTGCTGCATTCAGTTGCCTGAAAGCATGACTGGAATATATTTTTAGTTCTCTGTTTGTGTGTATGTGTGTTTGTGCAGTTATGTAGGGACAACGCACACGTGTGTGAATGCACAGAGAGCTGCCAGCAACTACGAACATACACAATCCCCTGGAGGAAAACAATAATATAGGCATTAAACACCTCTAGATTCAGCTGGTTTTTAATATATCTTAAATTATGTCGGTAAAAACATTGGAACATCACACAAAAGCCACAGTCGGTGTATAATGGCATCTCATAACGCTACAGATCTCTCCAACAATATTGACATAGTGAGCTGACAAACAAATGTCAGCCTCTATAACATATGAAATACTTAACGTTACCAATTTCCACCTGTCAATCAACCTGAATAATGACAGAAAGACAGGAATCAATACAGCACAATTGAATTTTTTTCCCAAACCCCAACCTGCCTCATTCTGCCTCTTAAAAGACTGTTAAATGTCACCCTACCCTGAGCAGCAACTAGACAGTGAAGATTTATTTGATTTCCATTCTTGCAGCTTGTGGGTAACAACTTTCCCTTTACCATCAAAGACATGATGGGATGGCGCTGCTGCTGACAAAGGACAAAGCTTGAAGTCTGTGTTCAATCTTTAAAGAAATAATTGAACAAGTAATATTTTGTCTGTTCTTTTTTTTCCCAAAGTGAAAATTTTTATTCCCTCTTGGCACACCGTGTTCCCATGACCTTTTTCCCTGTATGGCGCTCTGCGATCTACTTTACCGTCAACCACTGCAGTAGCGGAAAATAACAGGGTGAAGCTAGTGAGCATTGCAAGTCTTTGTCTTGCACCTCATTTACAATACAGTGCCCTCTGCCTCACATAATCAATTAAAAGACGGCAGGGCTGAAGAGGCACCCCGGCAGTCACAGAAGTTTACATCAAAAGACAGAGATGCTTTTGAAGACTTGCCTCATCCTTGAGAGTCTTCCCTGAGAATGCAAGGACAGATTTAGTCACTGATAGATGTGGTTCTGGCCTTCTTCAAGGTCTCGTCTTAAATGTATCAGATTGCAAAGCAGCATTGTGGTACAGCATTTCACTGCTGAGCTTCTAGGAAATAAAAGACTTACACTGAAGAGGGATGGTATAGTTATTTTTAGTTCAAATTGTGATCTATTAAACGGCATCATTAAATGTGTAGCTATGGTGTGCTAATACAGTCATCCGACTCTGCTCTAAAGTACTGCAGCTGCGAGCTATAGCGAAGAACAAATTATCACTTACCTATCTAGGTAATCCTGATGTCCTCCAGTTGAGGAGGACACAGAAAGAAAAGGGCTCTTCCCAAATTAGGGCTGTATTTTATAGTGTGACAGCTGTGCCCTTCGTATTGATAACCAGGCACTATGATAATCCAGATTTTTTATTTTTTTCTATGAAGTGAGGAATTTTCAGTCTTTCTGGTTGGCGCCGGATACGACGCTCCCAGCGGCCCACTTGGTACTGAGGAGATATTGTTCTGTCCTGTTCACACGGACGTGCCAGCAAGAGCCATTATTTGATATGCGTTCAGCAATAAAATCTTGCTTTCTCACTGCAACCAGATATATTGTTAACGGCCAGCTCTTTAAATGTCATCCAATGTCAGCCTGGAGTTGTAACAGGAGTTTGTGAAAGTTTTTTTTTTTATGCTGAGAAATTGATAACTCAATAAAATGGTGACCGGAGACATGCGTGTTGTAAATCATAAATCTGGGCAGCTGCAGAGGAGAAGGGGAAAAAAAGAAGAATTTAGAGTGATCATACTGGGGAAAAAAAGCTATATTCTTGAATTTAAACAATAAATTTATCAAAACATTATTTTCAGTTACCGTGTTAATCTTTAAGCTTGATGTGTGATTGATCTTATTACACTGTAAAAAGTATTTAAACTACACTTACTTTTTTCTTATTTTCTAATTACAGCACATTCTAGTAAAAATAAGTGTTTAAGTTAAGTTTGAAATGATAATGCACACTAAAATACATTTAAACTTGATATTATGATGGTTTGCATTATGTCCACTCAGAATACACAGAAGGTATTTGGTAGGACGCTGTTAAAAAAATATCTCATACATATCGGAGGCAATGTAATTAATTTATATTGAATAATTGATGTTTTTCTTTATGGCACTTTCTGAAATAGCAAAGCTTTTAAAAATCAAATATGACACTAATTTTGGCCTGGAACTAAATCATTTAATAGGCAAACATATACTCAGTAGTCATACATTATATAAATTGATATACTTTGGCTCTGAACCTCAATCCAGGATTGTCGTAGCTATGTTAGCTATGGCTTGCATAGTTTCAGAAACACATTTTGCATTTAAGATTTTTTTTTCTTTGTATATGACGATGCTGTTGTTCAATCTTCGATTAGGACCTTAAAAAAGTCCAAAAAAGTTAAAGAATGCTATCTCATCCTCCAGCACCAGCGCTTCTTTATTGCTGATAATGTGTTGCATAACTGCCACCTTCAGAACAGAGTTAGTTGTTCTTGTTAAATGTGTCCAACCTGTGTAGGAAACTGTAAAATTAAAAAGAAAATGTATATTGTTTTAAAGGCGATCATTTTACTCACTAAATTCCCTGAAACAGTCAAAGGTTTTGATGGTTATGTATGTAACAAAATTTTGGCAAATATGAGAAACTAAATAAACAATGTGTATTTAAACCAAATAATTCAGATGTTTAAGAAAAACTGCACCAATGGGATGCCATAAAGGATGGAGGTACCTTTGCAGCTGCCAGAATTAAGTTTTAGGGATTAGAGATAGTTCGATACATCATTCGACCAATATCAGTGGGTCATTTTTTCTTGTATTGCTATCAGTCGATAAGTGCATGTTTTGGGCAATTCATGCCTTGAGGTCAAGTAAGGTGCATGCATGTCCACTCCATATATTATTACATTTTTATATATCATGTTAATAAAAAATGTTTATCTTGAAACTGGTGTAATTATCATCGTTCCGTTTTTATTATGTAAATGGAGGGAGAGAAAGCAATATCAGCATCTAGAAGTTGCCCCACAATAAATTGGTAGCACATATCAGGGATTGGTTGGACTGATGTGAGAGTAATCGGTAACAGCATTATTCTCTATCAGATACTCTTAAAATCAAAACTGGCTCATAAAAAGCTTCAATGGAAAGGAGACAAAAAATATTTAGGATTACCGGTTTATTGAGCACAACACTAAAAACATGTCCTGCTTTTATATAAAAATCAATCAGAACCTGCATTTTACCGACAATAAATCAACCTTATGATTTCAAGAGGCTCGTTATGAGTGTTTGACTTATTGGCAGACATGTTTACTTGTGTCCCACTGTGTGTGTGCGACAGTGTCGATGACACAATAGCATGGCTGGCGTCTGGCTCAAGCAGAGCTATGCAGACGTGGTTGGTTGCTCCGCTGATCCCTCTCTGTCAGTGTCACAAGAAGTGTCATTAATCATCAGAGCTGGGGAACCAGACCACCCTTCCCTGCTGGTCTCCCTCAATGAGTCCTGATAGACTTCTATATACAGCTCATATGATGTCAGTCCTAAAGCAGGAGGTCCGAATTTATTCTTTAATTTCAATTTATTTGATATACATTTAGTTGTATATCTAGTTGATTTAATAACAGATATACCCTAGGATGTCGCACTGGTTCTGCATAGTTCAGACACAATTTGTAAAATCATGAAAAGTCTAAACAAAAAAAAATGTTTTATTTTTTGTAACATGACTCCTGTTTTCCATAGTTTTAGTTGAAGATGTCACAGATCCAAAGATAAATCAGACTGAGTTGTTTGTGGTGATTTTAAAAAAAGATTAGAAGACAGAAGTTATTTGATAAAACACACAACATTTTTCAGAGAAGGGAAAATTAAGCTCAAAAGTTCAATGTGATTAATGCTGTCTTATATTTTGTTCCTCAAGCATATGTCAATAAGACCACGATAATTCTCTAGCTTTCCACAGGGTTGCCATCCTTAAAACACTGGCAGCAAATGACTCACTGGAAAGTTTATAATGGTAGCTATTAATCCTTAGTATTAAAGCAACATTCTCAGAGAGACTGTTAACTGCCGAACACATTATAGCGAATATCTGCCTGTGAAAAGGGGTCCAGCTGTTGAAATAAGAATAACATTGTTGAGGTAGAGGTTCTTATCTTCATTCTACAGTATAGAAGAGAGAAGAGATCATTCCACAGCATAGAAGAGACCAAATTTTGGGTTATCAAATACCAAGGTGTGGTGGGGGAGTTCCTCCATGAATCAATTTTGATAGTAATAGTAAGTGACTGTTGTTAACTAAATAATTAACAACTTTTTTATGGGATTTAAAAGTTGGACATAAACAGTTAATTTCCTTTCCAATGTATTTAATTTGTTATAATGGACACTTTAGATTCAGTTGTTAGCAAAGAAACTATTGTTTTAACACTGGACTTAAAACCTTCCTTTTCGATAAAGCTATCTTTTTAGTTATGTTGCAATAGGCTTAGACTGCAGGAGGACATGGGGACATCTTTTCATCATTCTGCTTAATTCCATCTCTAATTACAGTTCAACACCTAATTCTATGTTCTCTCAGCTTTCCCCCTAATAATGGCTTCATCTGGCCTGTTCCTGTTTGGCTGTGACGCCACCCTGAAGAGAAATATCAGCTTGACTACTGGGGTCAACACCTTAGATTATAGATGATTAGTTGTGTTTCTCTCCTGCTGTCTACTTGGACGGGCTGTACCTAAGCTAAAACTGAATTTCTCTTCGAGGATCAATAAAGTATAATTGAATTGAATTATCATTTTAAGAGTATTTATGTAATTTCTTTGAAATAAGGTCTAGGACCAAATTGCAGAGAAGCAAATTCATGTTTAAAACCTGTGAATTTCCCTGAGATAAAGGTTTGCCCCCCTCTGGCCTCCCCAACAAAAAAGTCTAGCTCTGAGAAGGATGACTTAGCAAAGGTGGTGAGGACAACAAATGAGATTGTGTGATACTATCTACTGGATGTGGACTCTGTTTGTGCTGTATGTCTTGTAATGGCCAGAAATTTGGCACAGATCTCACCAATGCACTATTTATCCCACTTCCATTATAAAAAAAAAAAAAAATGGTTCAGCAGTATTTAATCCAACACAGACACCCTTAGAAAAAGTGTTCTCCCCGAATCTCCCCCATGAGGACCAAAAATCAAAACCCTGTCCCCTCCTCCCTCCATCTACACTCTAACTTTAACACACAAATACATCTTTGATAGACTTCAATTGCACTGTTGATGTGCACACCCCAAAAAACTAAAAAGCATATTTCTTCTGAGGGGTTTTTATATATGTATGTAGATTTATATGTTTTATATCTTCCACAAGCGTGTGTAACTTTGTTTATGTGTTATTTGTGCCTTCTAAGCTGGGAGTCTGTAAAATGCCTTTATGTTTTAAAATGACGATAAAGATTCTTAAAAAAACAACATCAGACGCCCATTTGCTTAACCCATCTTCTACAGAGAGGTAGAGGTGCTGCCTTTCTCACATCATGCTTTTTCATTAAGATTTTTGGTTGATTAACCAGACCATAAATACAATACAAACCAGTTTAATATATGACCTCCTTTAATGATGGTGAAGACGTTTAATATAAATGTAAATTACAGGACATGCATAAAATCAACATCGATAGCTGTATTTATGAGTAAGTGCAAGCTCTGTGGTGATACTTAGCTTGTGTGTGTTTACCTGATGCATTTCTATTCAATTTACACAAGAACAATGTGATGGGTTCACTCAGGAATTAAATGTACATCATCAAATAGCTATAAAATAATCATGTACGGTATTTTTCAAATGAGAGCTGAGATGGTGCAACCATACAAAGAAGGGTATCCTGAACAGTTACAGTTCATAAAACAGTATTAAAATATCTGTAATTTAAAAAAAGCTCCTTCTCAAATAATATTTTTAAATAAGAAGTTTTGTATCTTTTACTGTGCTAAAGCAATTGAATGTAGAATACACAGTAAGAGGAAAAGGATTCTGTACCTATTTGTCCAGGGTCTCTTTGTCTGTACTGTACCAGGTGCTCAGGCAGGGATTGCGTCTGACATTTGTTATCTGTTAGAAACATCTGGTTTTGCTATTCACTCCTATAAGAATAGAAAGGGGTAGATTCACAGTTAGAGGGCAAAAAGAGGTCAAGAGTTAGAGTTTGGTTTACTGAATAGAAACTTTAACCAATTCAGAGAGAGAAACTCAGCTCTCTAATATTTTTTTACAATTATATAGGTCTGTCTACTTTAGTTTTTGCGTTCACCACAAATGTCTTCCTCCCTGACCATGTTTACGACGTAACCGCATAGATGCTTTGCTGTGAAATGGCTCGTTATATCAGCCATTTCTGACAGGGGAACTTTCCCGCCCTCAGCACATGAATAGCAGAGCTCTCTTTGGTCTCTGCACTGTAGTGGTGGGTGTTGACAGAAGTAGAGACAGGCAAACATATGTTCCCTCCAAAATACAGGAGGGGAAAGGCTGATTGTTTTCAAAGAGGCCATTATCTCCACAGTGCATCGCCACCCCTTGCTGTTATTTGAGGAAGGCTTGTTTTGTGGTTTCTCCTTCGGGTCTCAGTTCAAACTGTCACAGTCAGACTATTGAAACCATGTTTTGTGGAGCTCACACATGTTTTTAACACCACTGTACAGGACACATGCACAAAGCTACATATGAAACAAAGACAATTTCAGTGTAACAATTATTTTAAATAAGACAACATACTTTTTTCCTGGGATATAATAAAAGAGTTATTGAATAAAAAATAGTAAGAGGGCTAGTATTAAATATTTTTTATCAATTTTTAAGACTTGGTATTTGATATATATTAGCTTATGATAAACATTAATAAATGCATTAGTTGTAATCCTCATCCTTTTACCACAAAGTATATAAGTAAAAAAAACAAAAAAACAAAAAACATAGAACTTTACTTTTATAAAAAAAACATACATTTTAACCACAAAATGATAGATTAAATATTTGGGATTGTGATATCTTTCTGCTAGGCTTCATTAACATTGACTGAAGCACAAATGTAGTTTCAAAGACTCCAAATCCCATCTCATTTTATCTGCCAATATGCAGAGTCTGTCCTCCAACTGCCACAGTTATGCCAAAGCAATTTGTTTCCTTTATTGCCTTTGGAAGCCAATATGGTTTAATTAGGGAAATACATAAGCGAAAACAACACCATAAATAATCTTGTTTTTCCACCCATGAAAAAGGAATTTCATCAGATCTTTCTTTAACTGTTATGGATTATATTTCTTAAATAAAAACCAATGTATGAACTTTTGGGGTTACATTTAAAAAGGGCTCAAAATATTGCAGTATTTGTGTTGAACTGAGTGCCTAAATGTATTTATTACATTTTATGTAAGAGAGAATTTACTATGGCCTCATTTTTCCCCCTCCATTTCTAAAAAAAAAAAAAAAAAAAAAAACAAGCTAACATCTGAGAAATATTAGATGTAGATGTGGGTTTATTTTTTATCACCTTGCAGTTTAATTGGGTTCAAATCATGGCTGCTGGGCCATACCAGTTGAAAGACTTTGAATATATTCTGAAAACATAAATTCACCTTAAATAGTAGTATAGTTCAAAATCTGTGAGGATATTTATTTTTGTGAGCTGTTCTACAAAACCTTTGTTATTTACGAATACTTCAGGAGTATTTATGTCTCTCGGTGAAGAAGACACATGGAAGGCGAGACACTTTGCTTTTTGCCAGCACGAGATCTAGGAGATCCTTTAGGCAACATGCTAACTCTAAGAAAATAGTGGTTCTTACTCAACACGGATGACAAATATGTTTTGCATTTCATATTCATCTGAAGCTTATTATATGTTGCCACAGCCCTGTGCTGAACATCAAAGCTTAAACTCAACCTTAAAATGGTTTCTTCTCAGTTGCTGCTTACCCAAGTTTTTTTTTCATAATTGGATCTGAACATTTGCTGTACTTAATTTGGCTATAAAATCCTCACTATGTAATATTAATTGATATTTCTTATAATTTTTATGTTTTTAAATAGCAGATGCACTATAGCAAATCAGTCGATTCATAAAAAACACCTTAATGTTGAAGACATAATGGGAAATTGTTCTACATGCCAAGTGCATGAAGTGGTAGCGATGGAGGCTAGATATGCATGCATGATCCCCTTTTGTACAGAATCAATGTCCCACTTGGCACATTAATCTACAGAGTATGAAAACATTGCACTTGAAATAAAATTGCCAAGCAAATTTGCATTTAAGGAATACTTTGTGATAAAGATATTGTACACAGTAATATTGTGATATAAATTGTTATTTGATATTTAGCAACTTAAGTTTTATTTAATAATTACAACAGACTGCCATTAATTTAATTTACATTTACTAGATTTACTTACTACTCTGCCATTTTTATAAAGGATAAATATCCTCACCTGTACTATACAACCAGTTTATCCTTTAACCCCCCAAAGCAAAGCTTATTTTTCTTCATTTTAAGGTCTGTTTATCTAACTTTTGTTTGTTTATGTTTTTTTAGTTTATTTGCCACCAATGCGAACATGTAAAGAGTTTAAGAAGTTGTGACAGATTAATTTTTTCCAGACTAGACGTTCACATTTCCAGCCATACAAGGTAGATTCTTCAATAATTCATTCTGAAAGCAGAGTTTTTTTCTCTGTCTATGAGTCAGCTTGTTTAAATGGATTTTCCATCTAACTGTCCATTGGAAGGGAGACTCTATCCTCTACTCCCTGTGATGTCAAAGTACAGTCAGCCATAGAGAGTAAAAACTCTGCTGGCATCCGCTAAAAGACGCTGTCGCCTCAAACCCAAAGGGATTTCACGTCTGTGTGTCCTCTTTGTGGAGAAGCAACCAGCAGCATCTGGGAATAGTCAGTCCTTCTTTGTGGAGACAAGTGTGTTGTATGATTGGGTGTTCTAAAACTTCATTTATTCAGTGCATCTCTGTTCCTCAACCCATACCTTTTTCTACTTATGGTTAATGTATAGTTTGTGAGATCAACATCTTTAATTCTTAAGCAAAATAAAGGGGGAGGGAAAATGAGTTGAAGGAGTGAGAGGAGTAGACATAGAAAGGACTGTATTAATGGGACATAAGATACAGGCAGAGAATGATGGAGTGGGGAAATGAGAGAAATTAACTAAATCAGGAAAGGGAGACTCATGGAAGGCTACTCACTCTTCTTCTGGAAGTACTGTTGAAAGTGACCGTCATCCAGACCTACCCTCTGGAGGAGATGGTGATATTCGCCCACACTGGTTCACAAAACCAAACATGTCGTACCTATTTAGAATCAGGCGATCCTAAAGAAAAAAACTGTCAGTGTAATTGTAAGCCAACTATACACCACAAACACAGATAGCTGATAATCTGTCATCAAATTAGAGCTCATAAGTTTCACTTCTTACCTTTTTTTTGTCTTCTACCATCCAAAACATGCTCAATCTTGCCATAAATTGGCTTATTTTGTCCGTAACACCCCACAGAAAAACAATATCCGGTTATATTCCCCGTAAAATTAAATCGTGCTTTGTTTTCCAATGAAAAAGTAAAAAACAAAGTTGCTAAAAGCTAATTTTTCCTGTGTCCTTGGACGTATTTATCTTTTTTTCAGATTATCTATTCTGGGCTAGTTCACCAATGTGTTTGCTCCCAAAATCAAGCACGTCAGAAACGCCACCTCCAGGCGCATGTGTCATTGTACGTAGTCTTTGTGTAGTTGAACCTCCACAACTCAGTAAACGATTAAACTTTGATTGACATACTTTGTTAGCCAAGAAGATAAGCTTTTCAATAAGGTATTGGAAGTGTAGTGGTGGGATGAAAAGATTGTGTTTATTTGTGTGTGTAAGAAGCGAGAGGAGAGGAGACATAAGAATGCAAATGTGAAAATTTGAAATATTATAAAAAAAGAGTGCTTGAAAGAAAATTTATGTAAAGCTACATATAGGGATGTGTTTAATATGGTCAAATTAGTCATAAAATTCAAATAATCCAGTTTGGCACTTCGGACTAATTGGGCCGAATGGAACTTTTGCAAACAAATAGGGTCACAGTTTCACAATGCAAAGGTCCAGAGATCTGAAACTTTACACAGTTTTTGTCCATAACATGAACACCAAGTGTAGTGAGTTAGAAAGGTGAGATATGAATTATAACAAAAATATAGAATATTAAAATTTGCATTTTTTATGCGAGAGGAAAAAATTATTATTTTGAACATGTTTGAAGCTACATAACTCAAGTTGTATAAAAGTTACAGAGTTTGTACACATAAAAACTAGAAGAAACTAGAATATCTTAGCTTTCAAATGAGAAACTTCACAAGCATGTGGAATTTATAATATTATGTTACTGGCCAATGGTATTTGGGTATGAATCTCATTTATATACAAGCTATAAAAAGGTGGAAAAAGAAGAATATACCATCTGGCTGTGAAGACCTACAGTAAAGAACAGAAAGACAGAAAGGTTTTCAACCAGAAACCAAGTGATATCAAATCTAGTTTTCAGTGTGGTCCTAAATCTCAGTCAAAAACAACTTTAAGCTGTTGTTGTTGGGTTTGCCTGTGATTGTTAGGTTGTGTTTGATTTTTTAATGAAATATAATATATAAAGATATTACGATATTAAGAGTAAAAGAAAGACATAAAAACAATTCTATTTGTTTGGGACTTAAATAGTCTTTATATAAAACGCTGCTTCGTTTGGCAATGAAATAAAATCTTCCATCATGATCTGCTTTTTATTATGAAAGCTCTTTAACTGTATGCCGTATGTTTGCTAACATAATATCCAAATGAAGCAAAGACAATCAAACCTAAGCTCAACTGGCAATTCCTCTAAGTGTACATTTGTGTTCTGTAAGAGAATACCTAGAAGCTCCCTCCCAACACCCTTACACCTTACACACACATGCTCCTGTCTTGCTATGTAGGTAGGACCATGTATTCTATGTGCTTTTTTCTTTCTACATCCTAACCCTGACAATAACCCTAAACCTAGCCATTGCCAGTGCATAGCTAATGGTAACCTAAACCTAGATTCAGCTCATATGTTAATCATCAACCTAGCTGTTAGAAAGTATGGAAGTGAGGATCAGCAAAATGTCCTCACATTTGGTACACGTCACTGCAAAAAAGCCCCCCAAAATCTGTATAAATTCTTACTAGGACCTAACAAAGAAACATGTATCTTTTTCTGCTTTGATAAATTGCAAATAAGACACTTTGGATAGAATATCAAACAAATACCATAACAGAAAATGCTTGTCTAACATGTAATAGCATCCTTGAAGTAGAGCCTGCTGGTGCTCCAATAGGAGCTGGAGTCAGGAAGCCAAAGAGCTGAGTTGCTTCGACCAGGGATTTCTCTGTCTATCCTGAGGAATCAGGTCCATCTCTTTCAGTTTTTAATACATTGCCAAAGTTGGAACATGAGCTTTAATAAAGTAGCATAGTGTCTGTCAAGCCAGGTGTAGCTTCAATCCTTTCATATGCCAGGTAAATCCCAGAGAAAGGTGCTGAGGGTATGCATGCTTTTTTTCTCATTTGCCCAAGGTGCTTTATGCCTTTTTTACTTATATTGCAATACACTGGATTTCAGTCTGATGTTATTTTGACCAGTACAGGTTCTGTGAAGTTCATGGAGAAGTTTGCTAAATTTTCAAGTCAATAATCTGTATTTAAACCTCAGCTTTTCTGTTGAAACAGGATGACATCACAAATAAATCACTGGATGTTGTCACATAAATAAATCCAATTTCCTTAAATACTGGTACACTTAATAAAATACATTTAAAAAGGGAAAATTATCATTTTAATTTGTGTTAAGTTTCATTGGAACCTGTATTTAGATATTTATTCTGATTTTGGAAAACTAATCTCCATAAAGTTGTTGGTTTGAGAAGGATATTAGAACTGAGCTTGTTTTATTTTATTTTATTTTTTCATGAGCCGTAATATACAGTTTGTGTTGTTTCTACCATTGCCATTCTCTTCCATGTTGCAGACTAGCCTATGCAAATGTAAGAATTAATATGAGCTGAATTTTGTAATTCAATTCAGATTCAAGTACGCATTTTATACACATTTATATCATAAATAACTGTATCTAATAAAAGTGCAGGCTTAATTTGATTCTCAACTTCAGAGTAAACTGAACTGAAGTGGATTACAGATCAAACTGCTTTAAAGTTTATTTGCAAGATTTGTTATTTCTGTGCCTTCATTTGTTCTAATTTAGCTCTATGCAAATATGTACATAAAGGTGACTTAACTGTTACAGTATCTTTATTTGTTTGGTGTTTTCTGTATTATTTTTTTCTTACTGTTTCTCAATGTACGTTATTAAGCAAATCAGCCAAAGCACAACTCTTTTTTGTTAGAATCAGTACATTAAACTGATGATAAATTTTTCATTTCTGGATCCTCAAAAGGCTGTAAACATTGAACTTGAAGTTAAATATTTGTGGCATCTTTAAACTCGGCTAATTTAAGATGAATTGAGAGGGGTTAAATAGAGGGATGTGGGATAAAATAGAAAGTCAAAATTCTGCTTCTGGTATGCATCATTGCTGAGTTTATCCCAAAGAATTTTTTGTTCGTACTAGAAAATCAATCATACCGATTAAAGAAATGATCGTCTTTAAAGAGTTAAGAACTTGCTTTTATTAAAAAAATCCAACTTATTACAACATTTTAAATAAATAAACACGAAAAGTTTTATTTAGAAGAACACATAGAATAATCATGGTTTTACCATTCAAGCAGTCTTCAATTCTATTGTGCTTAAAGTTATGATTGAAGAAATAATGCAATATAATCTCAAACATTCATCATTTCCTACAAAAAAAATAACTCAGTCCTACAATTTAATGTTTTGGAAGCTTCATCAAGCAAAAAAAAAAAAAAGACTTGGGTGACAATCTATCACAGAAAATCTGACCCTGAATATATTGGTTACAATCAGGAGACATTTTTATCATTATGTTAAATTCATCCACATCTCGGAGACTTCCCTTTTTCTTCTAAAGGTACTTAATATCTTCATCTTTCCAGAGTCTTGCGTTTGCTCATCTCTTCCCATCTGGATTCTGTTATGGAAAGGATTCCTCTGATAAGGCTATCATCAGTGTGGAGAGAAAAAGAAAAATGTAGAAAAGATGTGCAACACCAAGTTGAATAACGTAAGAAATACATTATTATTTATCTATTTATTTTAGAGAATATCTAACAATCATTGCGAAAAATTGTCTTTTGGTAATCTTTGATGTCTAATTTGAAAGCATTACTGACCTTCTTTATTGTTTATTTCCCCCTACATAATGCATAGTTAAATATTCATGTTATTTGAACTTTTACTTATTTCTACAGATTCTAAGCATTTTCTTCAACATGAGTGCTCAAAGCAAAGTAGTAAATAATTGTGAAGCAGACATTAAATCATTGTTTTCTGAATGTTTTTTTATATAACATTTATTATTTAACAAATTATTATTATTTAGCAAACATCTACTACTATTTAATTCAGAGATATTTAAAAAATCAAATAGAATGACAAAAACTATAATAAGCAAAAAAGGGCTTACATCTGGCTGCAGAAAACAAGGTGGGGTTAAGCAGTTACAAAAACAACAACAACAAAAAAAAACATTTCAAACTACTTTTTGCACAACTGCATTCAATGAGTGACTTTCCTATATCTCCAACATGCCATTAACAAAAATATCTGTGAGTGAGGCATGTAAGTTTCTTAAAAAAATAGATACACCATTTAAACAGTGTTACCAACATAAGAAAAAACTATTTAACATAAATACAAAATAAAATTGTCTTGGCAGAAAAAAACTGCATCAACTATATTCTCTAAGACAACATAAAAATAAATTGAGTTTAATGTTTTCACATTATGAACAAAAATACTGCCAATACCCATCAATTTAATGTACTTTTTGGTCTGTGTAACCCAGTGTAAATTGGTGATTGGTTGTTCAGATTTTGGTCTGTTTATCAGAAATCTCTTTGAGATCTACTAAAAGGTAGTAAAGTCTCACCAAAACAAAAATGTGGCATGAAATTAATTTAGAGTAACATAGCATGTCATTTTTTTCTGATTTGAATAAAGACACTGAGTTTTGAAAGGGTAAATATGCCTGTAATATAATGCCTTTCTGTTTAATTCAAGGAAATGCCAAGAAACAAATTAATAAAACCCTCCAGTGGATCAATAATCTTTTATAAAACGTCAGTAAGCTCTAGATTTAAAGAATCAGAACTAAGCAGAATATTAGTAATATCAGTGTGGACTCTGCCCCTCGTGGCGTGACAACATTTGGCCCCTGACCACCGACATGTTTTATTTAATAATGTGGGAATTTTCAACTGTTTTGCTTTCATTACAGTCAAAGAGGCTGAAGCTGAAAACAGAAACAGAAAGCCAGATGCTTTAAAGCCTGGACTTCACAACCGAACAATTATCAAATACATCGGCATTAGAAAAGAGGAGTTTATTTTTAACAGGATATCAGCTTAATGCTGCGATAGTGGTCTTATCGCTCCCTTAAAGGGAGGGGGGGGGTTCTTAATACACAGAACAACAGTACTGGTGACCACCCAATGCCACCTGGTCCAATGCGAGTTCCAGGACCGGGGATTTAGGGCGCAAAAGAACTGAAGCCAAATGCTGCAGGGGAGTATTTAGAGGCTGGGAAGAAAAGTACAGCCTCAGCTTAGAAATCACATTGACACAGGGAACGGAAAGGAAGGGAGGGAAAATTTATCCCTGCTCTCTTGCTCCTGGGCCAGTCCACAGGTCCATGCATCAAAAAGACCACCAAGTTCAGGACCAGTCAGTGGGCCAGTTTCTGACGTATCCAGCTAAAATTGTAAATGCAAAGACATATTGTTGTTGTTACCATTATCCCCATGAGTGTTGCTGTCTAAGGCACATAAAACATATAAAAAGTTGTTTTATCTTCAGTAGAGCTGAAATCCATCATCTGCATCAATCTCAGAACTCCAATAAGAGAAAAAATACCAAAACAAATTAAATACAAATACAAGGAATAATCCACAAAAAGCTCTCCTTCTCTTACTGAAAAAAACCTTGTTTGTGTAATAAAAAATACAAACTTTCGTGTTTTTCTTGACAGGCTCTTGATGTGTATAGGGAAAAGAAAACAAGAAAGATTGCTCACATCCTTCAGTACATGATGTATTCTTAGGGGTGAGACTCTGTAGGCTGATGTTGATTTCATGTCGGTGACGACAGATCTGCATTTGTCTTGCAGTAGCTGATCACTGAGAAATTAAGTGGATTTCATCAGGGGTTCAGGTTTCGTTGACTTTATTTTCCATCCTCAAAGGTTGGATCCTGATGCAGATGTGCCCTGGAGGCAAGAGACATCAGGTTGAAGGGAGCAAGCCAGGCCGACTTGGTGTTAGGGTTAAATTTAGAGGGCAGAAGCCAAATGAAGGTCAGGGTTATGGCCGGGTTGGGGTTGGCGAAAGGTCAAGGGGCACAAACACCTTAGGGCTTTATTTGTTTACTACTGTGTCTGGTTAGAGAGATAGCCTCTGTGAAAGTTGCTGGAAGTTTTTCCAAGCTAAAATGTATGCTTAATAAAAATTAGAGCAAAAAATATTTAACTTGTTGACTTAAAGGGAAAAAAAAAACTTTCAGGTGAGTCATTTTCTGCAGACTTTGCTTTCAACCATTTGTTTTTCATTTACAAGCCTTTTTATGTTTAACCGATTATTTACTACAGGCTTAGAAACTAGTTTATCTTTGACCAGAAAATCTTTGCCTCAGTCTTGATTTTTAATTCAATTACAGGTTGATCTCTAATCTTCCCTTCATGCACAGTATAAGAGCCTTAAAAACATGGTTTAAAACAAGTTTTAATCAACCTGCAGAGCAGTCATTAATTTTAAGGGTTTAAGTCTAGCTCAGACCACTGTACCACAGTTGTTTTAAATTAAATCAACAAATGATGTTTGTTTTGTCCCTGATGATACCCCTTTCCCCTTTGAGGTCTTGCTAGATCTTGTTTCAAGGTTTGAAACAACAAATTGCAAAACATAATTACAAGATTTTAAAACATATCTGGACCAAAAACATATATTTCATTAAGATTAATTTCTTATTGCAGATTCCAATTTTTAAATAAAAATTATGTATCCTCATTTGTTTCTAGAGTAAAATGAATTTCCCCAGAGCCCAGAACTACCCAGTTCCATTTTTTAATCCCAAAGATCTAAAGACATTCAAAACTTTCATAGAAAAACGGTGCTTGAGTATTTGTATAAATATTGACCTGCCTTAACGATCAAAGCTTAACCTCCTGTAGATTACACTAAAAAGAAATATTATTTATGTTTTTATAGTATCATGGGCCAGTT
Source organism: Jordanella pulchra (assembly GCA_034780135.1). Taxonomy (NCBI): domain Eukaryota; kingdom Metazoa; phylum Chordata; class Actinopteri; order Cyprinodontiformes; family Cyprinodontidae; genus Jordanella; species Jordanella pulchra. Next base: position 12,425 of record JAUZNJ010041032.1, on the reverse strand, counting down.
GTTGTTGATGTCACCCTTGGCTAATGCGAATATGTCTGCCACTCCTCCCTGTTTTCAGAGGCTGTGGCATGCTGAGAAACCTTACACCATCCACAGATGGGTGCCTATGATGAGTCCATGCACATGTGTGGTGCTGGGGGGCACAGACACTGCGTCATATCAGACAGCTTCCCTGCTGCCACAGCACTCCAACAGCTCCCAAAACCAAAATTATATTTCACCAAGATGAGGTAACGACAGCTAAGGCTTGTGCAGTCAGAGTCAGAGTCCAGAACATTACTGTGTTTGTGGGAACACTGCAAACCTGCACCAGTCAAATCCCTTTGGTTCTTTTTAAGACTTAAAGGATCAACCCAAATTTGTGGTTAATAGTTGAAAAAAGTTTGATATTTGATATATGTTAAGATGTCAGACACATTATGAGCTAAGTCTGCTTCCACAATAACAATAAGGATGAATAAAAGGAAGTAGCTGTTTACTGACAAGCAGACAAACTGGCTGGCAAAAGGTTAAAGAATACCTCAAAGCAGCAATGTAAAGGATGGAAAGAAACTGGATGAAAATATTCCATCAATTCGTTATCTTCTTTTCATACCATCTCTCTTTTGTATAAGGATATCAAACCTTGGGCGTTTTCAGGCTTTGGGTGGCTTAAAATCTCATAAAATGAACTGTCACCTGCTTAGTTATTGGGTGCTTACAAATAACCAAGATGCATAACTTGAGAAAGTACTAGTCCCATAAAACCTGTTCTAGAAGGAAGAAAATAAGCTCTTTTCAATGCATTATTAATATTTTTGCCTAAACTCAGCCTGGACTGAACAGTAAGCTGGATTAGCCAAAGGAATTTAATATAAAATTCATGCCTTTGCTCTTTTTTCCCCTCTGTGTCTGTCTCTCTCTCTCTCTCTCTCGTGGATAAATTCAGCCTGTTGTTAGTTAGAAAGCCACGGCATTCCTGCGCACTCTGACATATGAAAGTGAATGTGGGAGCAGAAAGTGTGTGGCCCCACTCACTGCCATGTGTTGCCATTTAGAATGATATTTTCTGAAGTTAATAGCTTACACAGACTTATAGGTATAAAAAGGACAATCTCTGGTGTTAATTTCATTGGCTGAGTGGGTCCCATAAAAAGGTCATTAAATCTGGTTTGTGTTTAACTCATGTTTGATTTCAGACGGTAAGAGAAGAAGTGCCATATTGATTAAATGACAGATTAACTAGTTGTTTAATAAATAGGCCCCTCTATTGGACTAGTGATGAACAAGCAGCCAAACAAAAACAACGATTTGAGCTAAGTGTTTGGGCTGTGGAGATGAAGGGAAGACAGAGAGAAGAAATCCTGGGGCACTTCAGAGCTGCTGAGCCCCCTCCTACCCCCATGTCCCTGCTTTTCCCCCTTTGACAAATTTATGTTAACAAGCAAATTAGCCACAGTGGGGTACCAAGCACCAATCAATAGCCTCAATAAAAAAGTTGGTGCTGACCACGTAGTGTCTGCAATGTAAACTGCCTGGCCCCTGGTCCCCAAGGCCAGGCCAACAATAACCTACAACTGAGCGAGACACAAAAGGTATCGACACAGTGAGCGCTTCAATTTCCCCAGACAGCGGGGCCCTGTCACATCAAACTGGCTATTAGTCACAAATTCTGCCTGCCACCGATCCATCCCCCATTCTCCAGGGGGACCTTGTCAACTTGAAAGTTGTGCCGCTGGCAAAAGGACATCTGGTTCCACTGTAGTGTGTGTTGAATACAAGCGGCCAGGAGCTGCCTCCCTGATAAAGGAGAACAAACAGGCCTCTTTAGGCTTGTCAAGCTTTGTTAGAGGGTGGAAATGACGAAAAAAGGCGACACATCGAAAGCAAGAGACAATTTCTTTCCTGCCTCTGTCAATAGTCCAATCATACTTATTGCAAAATAAACTACAGCAAAAATAACTTCAGAGGTTGTATTTTATGTTGGACAAATTAATTGTGAGGTAAATTAAATTCCTACACATTAAAATTAAAAGCTTAAATTATTCATTAAGTGTAAATTTGCTGTTGGTCTTCCTGTAACAGCCTTTCTCGTGCCTACAGCTTCTCTTGTGATGCATGCTTTACACATCTGGATTTCCTCAAAGTGTCTGACCTGACATGGCTGTCAGAGGCGTGCGTGTAGCCTTGTAAATTTCAATCAACATCTCACAGCGGGGTGCCAAGGTTTGACTTCATTTCCCCTCGCAGGGAACAGGTGGTAACAGACCGGCCAGCGCGCGACTGACTGTCTGAGCAATCTGTCACCCCCACTGTTCTGCCCACCACCATTACCGCTCTATTAATTGCCCACACTGTTCGTGACAAGCTGAGGCTTCCCTGTTAATGTTTAATGCGGCAACTGCTCCAATCAATGTGTGTTTAAAAACACATGAAGGCCTGACCAGCACTGGTGGATTGCACCATTGGATGGTAGATGAACAGAAGTGTCTCATCACGCTTGGTGGGAGGGGTAACTGAGTAGGCAGGATATAGTATTTTACTAATTGGCTCAGACAGATGAGTACATTTGAAGTCCCTGTAATGAACTATTTAAACAGTTTTTAATTTTGATTGTAAAAAGGAAGACAAGTAGTTAAAGTCTACTTGACTTGTTTAGTCCCTTGGATGTTGTAAAGACTCTTGCTAATTTAGTAACCACCCAAAAAAGATTTAAGAATAGTAATAAAGCTTCCAGAATCTGTTGCAGAAAGCTCATCTAATTGGATTGGGCGTGTTGTGATATAGCAACTAAACAATCCTAATGAACGTACTGTATTTGCCTCTAGATTGAGGTTATACCATGGGATGAAATCTAGAATCTAGACCGTAGATCAGACATTCATTTAAAGCAGAGATCTTTTTGTACTAAAGGGTTTGGTATGTTTAGAAATGTTTTCTCCCTTTATCCGTCACTCATCCAACCTTGTCTCTGTAAGAGAGGAAAAGATAAGTTAAAGCAGGCCATAGAGACTGTTTTGAAGTGGGTTAGGTGGGGGGCGCTTTGAGCAATCAATCATCAATCACTTGTTAAAAGTGCTCGTCCTGCCTTCTGAGGATGTTCTTCATTACTTAAAGACATTTAGGGTGGTGGATTCGAGGTAGGGGGTGATCTTTTGTTGGTAGTGGCAGAGAACAGATGACGCTTTGTAAAAGTATTCATCCTTCAGAGTTTTTCACATTTCATCTCGTTACAATGATCAACTTTCAGCTGAATTTTATTTTGTTATTTTTATCATTATAAGCTCACATTATTATATTTTATTATATTATATTATAGACCAGTACAAATGAAACTGTTATGTGAAAGAAAATGATCTTTTTTCCCAAGTAACATCTGGAAATCCTGGCATATTTATTAATCAGTTTTTCTCACAATGCTGAATAAATGCGGATATTCAATACATATTTCAAAAAATGCATGGATCCACCAATATTAGCTCAAATGGGAGATCATTATTTGATGTGGATACATGTAAAAAACATTGCTGAAAGGAATAAAAATGCAATTTCTAACAAACCATGTAGGGATCCTAGAACAGATCTGGGAGAAGGCCCTTTGCTCCAATGAGACCAATTTTAAACTTTTAAAAGCATAATTTTGGCAAAAATTTAGCATCTGAAACATTATTCTAAACACACCATTCCCAGATGCTACACTTTAGTGGTAGGATCATGCTGTGGGAATGCCTTCCTTAAGCAGTGATAGAGAAACTTGTCACAATTGATTGAAAAAGGAAAGGGGGGTTAATACTGGACAAATCTGGAAAAAAGAAGTAAGATAAAGATAAAGGTAAAGGCTTCAGATGAGGGAATTCATTCAGTCCACTTGGTCTCATTGAAGGGTTAAAATATCAGTCTCTAAAAGTGTAGTAAAAGTCATTTAAAAAAAAGGCTGCATTTCAGGCTACTGTGGTCCTACTATGCATTGACTCAGGAGGGGTAAAAACATTCAAGGGTGTGAATTCCTTTTCTATCTATCGTATTTCAACCCACAATATTGTTGACCAGAATATATATGAAACCAACACACATACATAAGATTCTCATGAATTTGAAGTCCTCTGTGGACCCTGTTGGCTTTAGATGATCCCTGAGGTTGATATTAGCTCCCATGATAGGCATGAGAGAGTAACCCAGTTTATGTTGTGTTTCGATGCACCAACCTTAACCCTTAAAAGCCTTAATAATAAGACCACTGGACTTATAGTAATGTAATTTCTTTTATTTTATATATTGGAACCATAATTTCTATTAGAAACAGTGTACACTTAATTGACATTTAAGAATAATATGCATAAAACAGATCTTTTTCCCAAATGTATAAAAATTATGTTGCATATTTTCATTTAAAAAACCAGTTATGGATGATAACAGTAGAGAAAATAGATATTCAGTCCTTTTCTACACCAAATATCCTACAACTTATTAGATGCGTTGTTGGAATACCCTATTAGGAATGAAGAAGGGAGGCGGAAGGGAAAAGGGGCTTTACTTTAAATTGAGGAAGTGCCAACGCACATTTATTGGCTCTAATGTGGTACAGGCGACCTCGTCACAATATCGGAGCTCCATGGGCCTGTGCTGCCACGGTGAGGGAACATAATAACCTTTTTAGGGGTTCAGCATGCCGCCGACTCACAAAATAAAGACTTCACAGTCAGCGCCTGGCGAGAAAACAGAGGGCCTAGCCCCAGATGAACATAATCTTCTGTTATTATGCTGTTAATACGTTTTTGTTGCACACACTGTTTGGAAGGAAAACCTACTCTCAGTGGGCTGAAACAATCTCTTAGAAAAAAAAGGATTTATTTCTATGCTCATCTAACCTTGCAAACACAGCAAGCAAATCCTGGAGTAAAGAATACAGTTCATTTTTAATGTTACTTTAAAAATATAGATCAACAAAAATCAATACTTAAAAATAAATGATTTCATTCCACGTGTTCTAAAAATTTCTGTCATTTCACCCCATGACTAAAGAGTTTTTGTCTCCGGTTCAGTGTTGCAGCCAACCGACTGGACCATTGATTAACAGATTGGAATTATTAACTGAGGGATCATCCATCCCACATCGTCCATGTCATTTCCATTACTGCATTTCCATTATGCCTCATTTCAAAGACAAGACACGGAGGAGGAAGGATGACCACCCCCTCATTAGCATTCTAATCAAGAGGCCATCAGATAATGATCAATCAGAGCAATCAGCGGTCCGACAAGCATCAACATGCAGATGGAGAAGAGGCACATCACTGTGAGAATATTCAACAGAAAATATATGGAGGGGGGATGTTTCTCTAAGGAAACTGGAGGTGCTGATGCACATCACTTGATGTGAAAAGCTGTAGCTACAGTTTCAAAATACACACAATTCAATGCAAGGAAATATACCTGATTAAATAAAACTGATCTGTGTAACCAACCTAAAATAACTTTATTAACTAATGAATTAGTGATTGCATAATCAAATGGCAAACAGGAAATATAGGAGATAAATTATGTTTTAGTAGTTTTAAAGAAAAACAAACAGAGTTATCTCTGTTGCGCAGAAAGAATGTTTCCAAACCATAATAATGGGATTTTCTTTTTATGTAAGGAAATTTATAACTTCCACTTGTGCATTTTTACATTTGCTTCTTGAGGTGTTAAAGGAGATATTAATGCAGTAACGTCCCCTTCCTGGTCCTATTCTTTCACAGTGACCAAACAATGCAAGCAATAGCCTTCATAAATAAACCTCCACCATGTTTAGCAATATGTCAGCACTGAAATGTTTTATAAGGGACTCTTTTATACTGCTGTTCACATTAACTCCATAAAGCTTTGCAGCCATTTCTCATGACCCCAAACATGGATGCTGCTGGTGGGCAATTATGCAGAATCCCATTGGCTTTGATTTAGGAACTATCAGTGTGGCCCGAAGCTGCTGAGCTGAGAGCTGATACGTAGAAAGAAGAGTCGTCATTGATTGAATTTTATGTCTCTGTTGTCAAGATCTTAACATGCCAGAATTTATAACCCGGAGAATAATAATGCCATATAAAAACTGACACGGAGCCAAAGAGGGACCCCCAATTCATCTCTTCTCTCCATAGAGACCGAGGGGGGGGCACTCTCCATTTCAAATAGATTCCCTCTTTTTTTTCCAGAAAATGAAACATTTGTGTTTGACACTGGAGGAAAAAATCAATAAAAATTTATTAACCATACAGTACATATTGTCTGTTTCATTATTTTGGAAATGATTTATTCCTCCTTCTCTTAATATTATTCCTCTACCCCCCCCCCCCCCACACACACACACACGTCCACACACACACATACACAATATTTTTTTGATATAACACTTTTTATGCCTAATGATTTGTTTAAGTTTGACTAACTCTTAAATATTTCTTTCCTTGTTTTAGAGATGGACTAATGCACCAGTGCTCTTGCAAGTATAATACACTTATTCTAGAATTGACATTTCAATCGTTTTAGTTCATTTACATCCAAATTATTCACAACAAATATTGTCTGATGATAAATAATAACATGATCTCACATCTTTTTGCTTTTCATAAATATTGGTATGATTTTTTTTTGTTATTTTTTCATACTCATTCATAATTACCTTAAATTATAAAATTTGGATATATTTTATTTAATTAAAATCATAAAAAAATAAATGCATGAATAAAATGATATATTTGACAGGCTATAAACATGTCCTTAATGAAGGGTTTAAAATTTGAATTCTTTATCCCAACCAACAGCTTTCAGGACCAGATACTGTTTTTGGTAAAGGATTATTTCCATGTAGTTAGATGTTTATTAACCAGGATCTGTGCTGTGCCTCTGAACAGTTAGAGTTAAACTAAAGACTACTTCTGGGTGACCCTTCATCTTCCAGACTACAATGTTGAAGCTTTCAGTTAAACAACCTTAAGAGGGACATAACAAACTCGCAGCCCTGTCCAGATGCCATGTTATAGCCACATATTTACACTCTGCATGTCCAACAAAAACGACGTGATGCTGACCGGGGCAATTTATTGAATTTTAACTGGATGCCTCAGGACATGTTAGGACTGTTCAATTTTAGCCTGAGGAGGACACACCATTAAAGGAGATAAGTCAAGAAAGTGTCTCCTCCTGATTGCCCACAGAAACCATTACCGCTGAGCAGCAGCACCAACACGGCACCAGTGGAGACTGGACATATGCCCTACCTTACACACATGCACGGGCCAAGGCAGGATTGTATTCACAAATTCACACACGGCATATGAAGAAATACACAATCCATCCACCCCCTCCAACAGAAAGCAGACACAATTTACATGAGTTGAAGGGAAGTGACAGGTAGCAATCAGCCTGGGGAATAGGGTTAGAGGCTGATGCCTGGTTGCGTATTACCGCCTGCCAACCAAAGCCTACAGATTGCTTATACCAGGCCACGACCTCCGACCCTGCCACATATCAACCAATTGCCCTTTAGTATAATTATGTGGAATAATCTTTTAGAGTTTGATTTGAGGGAGATGGGCAAGCAGCACTACCTCTAATTTATTTTTTTAGGGTGGGTCGGGGGGCTCTTAATAAACACTTTTTCGATGCAGGGCCCGTCTGGCAGCTATAAGTGAAATACCCTTAGAACCGGAGGTCAGATTTATCTATTTCACTGTGCGTCTGTCAGTCAGTCGAGTTAAAAAGCGACACAGGAATAGTGTAGATCAAGATCATCAGGAATGTCATTATCCTCAATGATGTTTTATTGATGGTATATCTGGAAGGTGCCCTCTCAGACATGTAAAAATATCATTGCATTGTATGTGTTCTATTAAAGTTTTATGATGTTGCTTCAGTAACCTCAGTGACATATTTTTTTTTCTATCTGCAAAGTTTTTCTTTTTTTTTATACAAACAAAAAATATATTTGGTTCAGAAAGCAAACTGTGTTCCTACACCATGTTTTCATTATTAAATGAATGTTAGTGCATGTCAAAAGGCTCCATATGACATTTCACTAATTAAAGATGTCAAACATAAATTTTTTGTTCCATTTTATGATACATTTTAGTGGTAACTTTTCCATGTGAACTTAACTTTTTATGTAATTGAATCATTTATTTTTTCTGAATTGATCTGTTTATTTAAATTTAACTTGTTTTGCTGCTTGTTCATTTTTTGTTGATACAGTATGCCCTTCTAACTTTTCGCTCCCAGTAAGTTCCCAACAGCAAAGCAAAGTAGTCAAGAGAAACAAAGTAATAAAGTAAAACTGTTATTTGAGCAGGAAAGAAATTGAGAACAATTTCTTATTTGCAACATCAACCTAAAGGTACCAAAGAACAGGAACCACGCTTAAATGTTGCCCGACCAAGTTACTGTGAGTCATGGATTGGTTAAAATCACTGTTTTTGTTTTCACCATCTGCTCAGCTCTCTTTGTTCTAATTCAAATTAGGTTCCTGCTAAGTTTTCAGTTTTATTTTTTTGTTTAGCATCAATTGTAACGATTTGTAATATCTTAAATTCCTAGACATCCAAGGAACTGCCACAGAACTATACAAACTGAACCAGAACCTAAGGTTGGTTTTAAACAACCATTGAGAGTTTTAAAGCTGCTGCAGTAGAAAAGGGGATTTACGTAATTAATCAAACTAATAAAACTAAAACCTATAAAAAAATATTCTGAAGGAGAATAAATAAAATAAAAAATTATCATAAACAGTATTTCTTTTGATTAATGAAAAAACTATTTTAATTTGAGAATTTTACAAAAAAAATCTACTGCTTTGAATATGTGATAGAAAAAGTTCAAAGGAAAAGTGAATTATTATCCCATGTACTGATCCCTGACTGAATATTTAGAATACATTTTTTATTTACATCCGTACATTACTCTTGTAACGTATCAATGCTCCAATTCTCTTTTTATCCGGCAACAAGTACAAATATAAACAAGCAAACACAGAACAATGGGATGCTGCCATATCAACTAAACAAATCCACTAATAATAGCAGTTAATTACTTTCTGAGCTGCTTTCTTTAATATTAGAAGTTTTAAAGTCTGCAAAAACAACATATATTTGAACAGGTTCTGGTTCTTTAATTGATAGACATTTTTCTTGCTGCTGTAGTTCTTGTTCACAGGATGTTAAAAGATTGGTTATGTATTTTTCCCTTTATGTGATTAATTGTTCTTTTTATTTTTATTTTTTTTACACAAAACACACATTCAGTGAAAACCCTCCCCATTACGTCTTTACCCTCTTAGGTAGCAAGCCGGTCACTTCTAGCAATTACTGTAACTTTGTTTTGGTGTCTTTTCTTAACCTCCGTGGCTCTAAAGAAATATCATGAACTTAACCCGTTACAGTAAGGCACCTATCTTGGAGCCACCTACAGTTCCATTAGTGGTGAGGCCTGACCTTAATCATACGATCCCATCAGAAACCTACTGACCTTCACCTCCCTGGAGAACCTTCCCCATTCACACACTCTAGGACCTCTGGCTGCCCATTTAGTGCTTTAATGGTGGGAGGACCTGCTCAGCCACCCATTTCATTGTGTTTTACTGTGAAAACACACACATATTGAACAAATGCAGTCAGGAGGGCATGTAGTAAGATACAGGTCTATCTGAACAAACACATTTATCCAGCATAAACACTGACAACATGTGACTGTTACACAGATTAGGGTAAAGTTTGCAGACATTAAAACATGTGGAAGTACAAAAAACATGCGGAAGTGCAAAAAACATGCTGAAGTGAAATCAAAGACAGCGAGATTTTACTTTCTTTCCAGTTAATTCACAATACTTTTGACAGACATTCTCTACTTTCTCTAAAGGGTTCCGCAGCTCCTATCTACTCTGCAATTTGAGCAGTCTGTAAAGGGCAAAAAAGAAATCAATTCCAACCTGACAAATGTAAATAAGGTCTTATCAGGGCAGCAGCGACGCATCGACAGCATCAAGTGAGCAAATGTTCCACTCGCTTGCCTGTCATTTAACTACATCACTGCATCGCTCTCCTATATTTTTGCCCCCAGGACAACCAATTCAGCACTGCATCTGCGTACACGCGAGTTTCGGATCACATGTGCGGGTATGTGCAAACACAAATGAAAACGGATGCATGTGTGTCTTTCTTGTTTGCTTGCGAACAGCATCACTTTACATTTATTGAAATGAGCAGCTCTCCCTGGGGCTCTTGTGTGAAGCCGAGGCCTCCAGCCATGCTAGCATCTATCGACTCTCCAGGATTAGGGCATGGCAGAAGCAGCCTCTCCCCAGCGGCTCCGCGGAGGTGACCCACAGTGAGATAAAGTTCAGGAGGGTAGAGCGGGGTGAGCTCTCCCGGGCAGAGATTAGGGGGCCCTGACTCTCCCTGTGGAGACATGAAAGTGCATAATGACAGAGTTTGTCTTTGAACGAACGACAACCCTCACAAACAGTCATATCAAAAAGGATTTAGTTTACTGAGACAAACACTTCAATTAAAGTTGTATGGGAAATATGTCACTTGTGATGTTGTCACCAGTTTAGGATGATGATAAGGAAGAACTGAAAGGCAACCTTGGTAGAAAGTGTGAATTTAATTGCTATGAATGCAAGCATTTGGGTGGATGTCATTCTTAATTAAAGAAAAAGCATAAATAAGTTAATTATGTTCCTATAGCACCTTCCTTAGATAATAGTCACAAAGTGTTTTAGAGTAAGCCTACAGTTAAAGAAGCGTTTAAAATAATACAAAGAAAAACAACATACAGCCCATAGATTTGTGAAGGTAAGGTAAGGTAAGGAATTTTAGTGGAACATCCATTGTAACAATGACCAGCTGGGTTCTTTTTTATATTCAAACATAATATTTTATGTAAACAACAACTTTTGTCACCATTATCAATTTATTTACAGGATATATTCAATATTCTGATTCCCCCATGTTAAAACTTTGGTAGAATTTTCTTCTATAAAAATCTCAGTGCTATGACTCCAGCGCCCCAGTTTGTTTGTCCTGCGTGTTTTGGTAGAGTTCCAATTGATTAGTCCAGCTATTCTCCATTTTCAGATGATGGATTGATCAGAGCTCTGTAAGATGTCCAAAGCTTTGAATATAGTTATAGAACCTAGCCCTTCTTTAATTTAAAACACAACTTTGTTTTTTATCTATCTGCATTCCCTGGTCTTTAATATTCTCTTACAAACTTCTGAGAAAAGACACAAGACAGTTGTATCTATAATAATCTCACATTGCAAAAAATAAAAGATAAATAGACCTCAGTTTATTGACAATTTGTACCCCCAAAACTTTTATTACTTAACAATGATGTATTGCTGTTCTGTTGTTGGGTCATAGAAAATCCGACTTAATATGTGAAATAATCAAAGATGAGAGAATTCCTTGGACCGACCAGGTGATGACAAAAGAAAATTAAATCTTAAGAGAAATTTATCTTTCATGTTATATTCATGTGCTAAACAGTAGGTAACATATATTTTTTAAATGAGCTCAGTATTAGTTTACAGATTATGACCCAGGAAGCTAAGATTATCAGCTTATATTAATGTATAATTACGGAAGTGCTTCTTGCTTGATGTGTTTCTAAAAATGCTTCACATGCATTTGGTTCTGTCATAGCAAGGTTCACTGGCTCATACAGTGGTGCAAGGAGAGACATAAAAAAATATGTTTTAAAATAAGAGCACATATTAATCTGAGACTGATTGTTTTCAGATCTTTATGAAGTAATTGCAGTTTTAGAAATACTTAATTGGTTCTTTTGTTTCCCATAAGCCTCTTTGCCTTTGAAGCTCTACTGGTCCAGTTATCCTTTTGGAACCATTCTTTTTTATTTAACAATTTCCCACCAGTAACATAGGATAAACACTGAAACCTTCCGACTATGCTTTTGTTCTGATTCAGTAACGATCACATTGCACAACTAGTAAAATACCACATGGTCTCTCAGGAATGACTCATTGAAATTGGCTAATTTGGGGGAGGAAAGAGGGCAGCCATGGTGCAAAGACTGAATTCTTAAGTCCTGAAGTGGCAATCTCGCCTCTGAGTGGTATCATCTTCATCATCAAACCCTTTTCTTCTTTGGAAGCAATGAGGAGAAAAAAATAATTGGATTCTTTCCCACAAATAAATCGCCTTCACCCCTGAGCTTAATTAAGTAGACAGACTGCAGGACCGGGGTCCATTCTCTCACTGACTCTTAGAGAGAGTGAGGAAACCAAGCTGTTATTGCCCATTGGCCTTTATTATCGTGGTTGAGAGATAATATAGGTTATTAGGGCAAGTTGTTAAGAAGAGCAAACTTTTTTCATCTGCTATCTATCTATCTATCTATCTATCTATCTATCTATCTATCTATCTATCTATCTATCTATCTATCTATCTATC
>JAUZNJ010041031.1:0-10160 GCA_034780135.1 Jordanella pulchra | reverse complement strand
ACCGAGCTCCTCACCCTATCTCTAAGGGAGAGCCCAGCCACCCTGCGGAGAGAGCTCATTTCGGCCGCTTGTATCCGGGATCTTGTTCTTTTGGTCATGATCCAGATTTCATGACCATAGGTGAGGGTAGGAATGTAGACCGGTAAATTGAAAGCTTTGCCTTTTCGATAGTAATAAATCGAGGCACGTGACGTCGCCCGGTACGGCAGAGCCGGGACCCCACCCTGGAGCCAGGCCTGGGGTAGGGGTTCGTCGGCGAGCGCCTGGTGTTCGGGTTCTTCCTCGCGGCCAAGCCCGAAGGAGCGATGCGAGGCTTTCCCCCAGTGGGCTCACCACCTGCAGGGGGAACCATGAGGGACCGTGCAAAGAGGATTGGGCAGCAGTCAGAGGCGGAGGCTGAGACGACCCGATCCGCGGATGCTTAAGCTGGCTCTGGGAACAGACCAGTTGGTTCCCCATAATAACGCATCTTGCCACAAAATACTGTTTGTTGAAATTGGGCACATATCTACAGTCTGGTCTATTTGTTATATCCAGAATAACACGCCTTTCATATTCATATTAGGCATGAAGCAGCCATCTTATTCTAGACTAAATTTCATCCTGATTACTAACTTCTGATTGCATTTATATTACATTTTATTCCCAATTATAATTGGCACATTATTCTGAAAGGGTTTCCACTATGAATAGCTGATGATGGTGCACTGCTATAGCAAATTGAAAGCTGTCACACCTTAAAAATTTAATTTAACAATATAGCAAACTTATTCTAGTCATAACCAGACTTCCAAATTAATTTAAATATAAAATGTTAATATTAATTTGATTTTGGAAAAACCCACACCATTGCCTTTTGTTGTTCTTTCTGTGAGGTTGACCAGCATCCAGCCCAATGGAAGAAATTTAGCAACTTTGTTGTTGTCATTGGCGACCGTTTTCGACCCCCCTAGCAACTTTCTTTCATTTTCTTTTCCTAAAAAATTGACTACAGAGAAATCTAGTGACTCTTCTCTGTGTTATTGATGAGTTTAGCTACTTCATGTGAAAGCAGGAAACGTACTACCGTTAAGGAAGCAACTAAAGCTAACGTGAATCTCTCCCTGTTCCCTCATCCAGAAAGCCCTGCATGCAGTCAGAGCAAAGAGATTGCAAATGTGTAACCCTGCACAAAGATGTCAACGATTCCACCCTGGATTACAAAGCAGAATATAAATAAAATGTTAAGATTTTTTGTTAATCTAGACTCTTTACTTGCAATAACATAATTACTTCATTACCACACAGCTTGAATAAATTATTTATCTTGTAATGCCAGTGCCACTGATTATGGTCTGCAAAATTAAATGTATGCAGTGTGGATTCAGGCAATGTATAAAAATACATGTATGTATAATATATAGGGTTGACATATGTTGTATTTTAATGGCAATTCATTTATTTTAGTTTAGTTTCAGCTTCGCATGACACCCCTACACCACCACAATTAAAAATATCTTAGAGCAAACTGTCTAAATACTTATGTCTATGTAAACATGCCTTATCGTACAGCACATCATGTCAGATTTCAATTTTAAATTCTAAAACACAAAAACTGTTTCAGCTTAATTGAACTGAATTAGTGTTTTTTTGCATAGCAGTTTTTACAACTCTCATTTCATCTCACCTTTATCACCATCTCAAATGTGAAGACTCCAGTAAAGACGTAATCCAGATATTTGAGAACCTGTAAACAGCAAACAAAGATTCATGATGACTCATCAGCAGGAAGTTTTCCTTCAGAGACTCCTTGGATGTGGGAGTGAATGGACTGGTTACGTATATGTTTCCCTATCTTGTCAGAGGTCTGAGGCTCTGCTTGCTTTGCCCTCTTCTGCACACATCTGCTCAAACACACAGAACTTGTCCACACACCTTCACCTCAGTTTACCTCTGCGGCCCCGACTGAAATGATAATTAGCTGTGCTTGTCTTTTTAATAGACAAAGCTAAGCTCACATGTCTGCACACATCTTTTCTTAGTCTGCACTAACATGTCACGCATGAATATCAGGAGAGATAAGAAATAAACCTGATGTGTGCCACATTCTGTCATTGTTTTACCAGCACTTTAACAGCAGGGTCAGTTTAGGACAATCTACTACACCTAAAAATATTTAATAAAGCCCTTTCTTTTACTTATACCTCCACATAAGACAAAAGTACAGCATTTTCAGTCCGAATTAATCAGCTAAAATGGGAAATATTCCCATTTATATCTGTAGTTGCTTGCATGACCTGGCACATTTTCACATCTTCAAATACATGTCTGCCTGTTTTTGTTGCGCTTGTCCCAGATGTTTATTAATAATGAGGCCCAGACGTCAGCTTGACTCACGTTGTTCCGCGGAGCGTTAGCCTGCACCGGGTCTTCGGCTGCTAGCGTAATGCTGCTCATGGTGATGACCATCAGGATGCACATTTCAAAGTAGCGCAGGTTGACCACATAGTGACACAGGCGTCGCACCCTGCAAGACCATGTGGATAAACTCAGAGATATAAACAGAGGTGACTAATTTTTCCCCAGCACAGGTAGATTACTGGGGAAAATGAGCCCCTTGGAGATGTTTTGTTGGTTTTGGGCTTATTATGTCCCATATAAATGTTTCAAGACATTAAATAAACATTATCAAAAATTATTTCAAGAAAAAAAAAGGTTTCCAGGCCAATGTGAAACAAGAAACGTATAACCGGTGGTGCCACCCTTGGAAGCAACAATGGTCTTCAAGAGTTTGTGCTAACAGATAAATATTTAGATCAATATGAAGGATTTTCTTTCCAGAATTGTTTTAACACTTGTCTCACAAATTGAGAAGTTTTGGAGCATGAACAGACCGTTTATGGTAACGCCAGAGTATCTTAATTGAATTCTTTTTATCCATTCAGAGGTGAACCTTTCATGAACCGATGATTTTTCACTATCCCTCAGTATTTGCATGTAGAAAGCAGAATTCATGGTTCCATTAATAACAATGAGTCCTCATGTTTGGAGGTTCCTTTTCTAACATGATGATAGTTTTACTCCAGATATAATGGGGCACGCAACTTTCAGAAAGTTCAGACTTGCCTTGTAAGTCCACAATTTATTTTTCCAAAATGTGTTGGAGACTAATAAGATTTTTTGTGTTCTTAGTTGTGCCAGCATCAGTTTCTGCTGACCAATATATTCTCCTCCACTGGATGCAACTTGTTGCACAGGCTCTTTTTCCTTTTTTTTTTGAATCATGAGCTCTGACTGTAGTCCTCTTGTGATGAGCTACCAGTGTGCTCTTGGAGTAATGTTGGAAGTCCATCCACTCCTTTGAAGGTTACACCTTGTTTTCTCTGCTGGTGGAAAATGGCTTTACTGTGGTTTTCCTGAGTCCCAAATTCTAAGAAATGTGTCTGTAACCCTTTTCAGGTTAAGTGATTAGATACTTTGTTTTTTATCTGTTATAGGATTTCATCTAGATAGCAAAAAAAAATATATGGTATTTGAGAAGTCCCCCAAGTCTCCACATTAGGACTCCTATGTTTCACTCTTTTTATGAATAATTTGTTAAATATCACATACTTTTTTATGCAGATGATTATTCAATATTCCTGTCCTTTAGATAAACCCTTGAATGTCTCTGTCCACCCTTCAATATTATATTCAATTAAATTGTTTTTTTTTTTTATAGTGGCAGCAATGTGACTGAGCTTATCAAAAAAAAATATTCAGAGGCTCGTATCAAAATTGTAAACCTACTTAATAGCTTTTAGATATTTTCAGAAAAATCTTTCTTTTACACTCAATGAAATGAAATATTTTTTAAACTTTTTAAAATGTTTTTTTGCCTCTGCTGGATTAAAATAATGTTTATTTCTATATGATTAGTATCTAAAGAGATTGAATCCAAAGAAGATGGATACTGTTTATCAGTGTGCTTTGTGTTTTATTGCTGGATGTGGAAATCATGTATATCACTTTTCTCTGTGTGCTGCTGTTAAACTGCAGCAGACGTTCCAATGGGATGCTTTACAATCCATAAATCTTTGTTACACTCTCATCTAAATGTGTGCATACGTAAATAACAAACACAGAAGTTACAAACTGCTAATATTTCACAAATGTCTCTTCCAAGAGTCCAAACATAATTAGGAGAAATAGTATGTAGATAAGCAGCACCTGTTTCCAGGAACAATATCCAAAATGAAAAGAGTTTTTTAGAACTGGTACAGCTGCTCTCTGTTTTTGCTCAAGATTTGTCTTTTCATTTCTTTATACTATGTTTTAGTTGTGCTTTGTTTGTTTTTTTAGGTGTTACTTTAATCTGTTTTGTTTTACTGATTTGTGAACATATTTTTATCGAAAAAGAAACGTAATAAGAATTTTAACTGGATTTTTATCATTTTTCAATGTATAATGCATGTATTGATGGTGTCTTACATTCAGCTAATTTTCATCAACATAGCAAAGATCAGAAGCTAACTGTCATCAAACTATTTCACTTTTGAAAAGGAGTCTGCCGTTATCATTGTATTTATCTCCAGAGTTTTTTTGCTAGCCTCAAAATATATATTTTGCTTTCTCGAGATTAGGCAAAACTAAAAAAAATTTTAACTGGTTTTTAGGGTAAAATTTTTAACTGGCTGATAATGTCACTGATCTGCATTATGATGAAGACGGAACCATATTTTGTACTTATTTATTCTTCTGTTTTTTTCTGGGACAAGGTCATGGGGACAGCAGTTGAAGAAACATAACCTCACTGGTAAATCAAGAACTTTGCATTTTAGTTCAACTTTATAGCACAAAAGAATGGTGCAGGGAACGCATTAACAGCAGCAGCATCAATCTATTTGTCATTCTCCAGCTCCAACCTCTCCACATTTATAACAAGACTCTGGCATACTTGAACTCCTCTCCTTGAGGCAGGCACCTCAAACCTGATGAGGTTAAGTCACCCTTTTCAATTTTGAGAATTCACTGGTCCCCAACCAGATGCCCTCAAGCCCTTGGCTGCACCTAGATTTCGTTTTCATGAAAAGTTATGAACAGGACAAGTGAAGAGAGAAGCCCTGCTAGAGACCAATGTGCACTGCGTAGAAATTCGACTTAAAACTTATGGCTGATGGTTGCTTTCAGAAGCCCACAAACCAACCAGGTATAAAATTACTCCTATTTCAGCCTAATGGCATGCATTAATGGTTACTGCTGCAACAGACACTGCAAACATTACTACCACAGCTACGGGGAGCTGCATTGACAAAAGAAGCAGAGAACGTGGTCTACTCAAATTCTACGTCCCCAGAATCTGAGAAGGGCTCCCCTAAAGTTGAGAGATGAACTTCTCTCTGACTGAAGGCTCCCCCAAACCTTTCAAACAGACTCTCACCTCTCACTTGGACTTGCACAGTCTGTCCAGCTTCGTCCCCTTCCAACTGACCACCAGATGATGGCTAGTGGACAGGTGTCCCTGTCCAGTGCACTGTTAAACACCCTTATGCTTGAACATGGTGTTCATTGTGGACATTCCTTGACTTGCACAGAAGAACACATGATCTGTTTCTCCTGATCACACCCCATCCCTCAATTGCTGTTGCTTCATACGTGGATGTTAAATTCCCCAAGTAGGATGATGGAGTTGCCATCCAGCATTGCTGTCAGGGTCGTTAAGAAGGCAGGTATTCTGTGCTGAGATGTGGCTCATAGGTTTAAACATTTAGCACCCTCTGCCCCACCTAAGGGGACAGCGATACGACCCCCTCCTCCACAAGCAAACCCAGCCCGGCCTTCTGCCTCTTCCCACCGATCACTTTAATAGTAGAAGAGGGTCCTGCCTTTCACAAGCAGCTGTCTCCTGAGCCCAGGATGTGTGTGGATTTGAGTCTGGGTATTTCTTGTTCAACCTTACACACAAAGTCATGGCCATTTTCCCCAGTATGGTGACAATCAACAACCCCAGAGCCAGTTTAAGTATGTGTGGATCCAGTGGCTGAGGCCTCCACTTGTGCTTTTGCTCCTGCCAGATCATCTTTGCTCCTGTCCCTCATGATTTCCTGTGTAGATAGGGGGCACACTTGGGAACTGGGCCTTGCTTTTCTTGTTTGGGCTTGGCTCGGCGGCATCCCCTGGGAAGTAATTTAACCACAAGCAGCTTACGAATAAACCCCAACCCCAGACAATGCCTAAGGTTGAGGTCCTTGCTCCACTGTACTGGGTTATATCCATAACCTTGATTTTTTTCGTTACAATAGAACGGCTGTTTGTCTGATCTGTCACCAAGAACCTGTTTGTCTTGAAAACGCTACCAGGGGAATATTAATCCCCAGACAAGATAGCCTTTGGGATTATCTAAGCACTCAAGCCCCTCCAACACATTATGATGACAGTTTAACAAAACAATGTTTTGTCCATATAAAAAAATATAAAGATTTCCACTTAAAGAAATTCAGGCTTTTTATGTTTAAACTGTGGAGATGTGTGAATATCGTAAAATAAAAATAGAAAAATGAGAAAAGGTGATGTCAAAAAAGTGAGAAATAATTAATCTCAATCAGAACATTTTTCTTTTTTTTTACTGAAGTAGTAAGACTGAAACGTCCTTGACAATTTCTACATATAGTTGAATCTTACGGGTTTGCTTGTCCAAAGATAAACATTGAGCTGTAGGGAAGGATCTGCCGGGGCCCGTTAGCTGCCTCCTCCTCTTCCAGATCTTTCTTTTCCTCACTGAGCTGGAAGTTGTCACAGTCGATGTTGTTCACTGGGGCAAAGCAAAAATAATATATGAATATCACTCACTTGCAGTGATTTAAAAGTGTAACAACAATAAATGTTCAATTTATGTTTAGAGGAGAAGTGCAAGCTGTTTGTTGTTTTAGCTTTTGCTTAAATTGAACTACTAATCATCCAGCTTCTAATTGTTAATGATGACTGTAGATCTGGAGGTTAATGACCAAAGTACAATAAAGATTATTTTAGGCTATAGTAAACTTTATTTTTGAAAGTAGGTACACAAGAAATGGGACTAGAGAAAAGCAGAAGACATGTGGCAAAGGTCACCAGAACTGATCTTCTGACATCTGCATGGAGGACCAAAGCCTCTGTTCATGGGTTGTGTGTTTATTCCCACCGTCACCACCACCATGCCCAAGAGCTGTTTATTAAAGATTATTCATGTTCGATATAACCAATTTTGTTTCCGATATGATACTGCATAAAATACAGGATGGTTTCAGTAATAAAGGTCTAATGCTTTGTGCAAATAAACCTATTGTGTCTGATAAATACACAGAAAATTCATTTTTGTAAGAATAATGAGTAAGTCGAGTTGAAACGTCCAGTGAAATATTTATTTAAATGAATGCATGTCACAACTATTGCCTAAAATCGTCAATAACGACATTTTGAAGTATTAATTGAACAGTTATAGCAAATTTGACTGTAAATAATATTACATTCATTTATTAATATGTTAGTAACTGTTAAAAATGCAGAATGAGAAGGTAAAGGGTTACAAACACTGTTATTGTAGAAAAGGAGGATAATTTGCAGGCTAACAATGGACTGCCTTTTACAAAATTAGTTTTACATAACTAAATCAAAATCAGTTAATTTAAAAGTTTATTAAAAACTCGAAACAATCTGTAGAAAATACAGTGATGCTTTAATGTCTACAGAAAATGTTAACTAAAAAAGAAAAGAAAGAGAAATGCGGTACTCACTGGGTATGATGGTGGTTTCTCCAGGTGGGGCGGTGATAGTGACAGGGATGTGGACAGCGTTGCTGTTGAGGCCAGCCTGGCTGGCCCTGGTGGAGTTCTTCTGGTTGTCAGCATCCTCTTGTTTTTCACTTGGAGTCAAACTACTCCGCTTCAGCTGGAAAGGACTTCCAGCAAGGCTGCCCTCCTCAGTATCTGCCTGTCTATCCCTTGGAAGAAGGTGTGTTGGATACAAACAATTATACTAAGAATGTACTGTTACTTTCAATACATCCAAATGTAATACAATAATATTTAGCAGACTAAAATTGAGTGTAAAACCATCAGTCCTCTTCTTGTCTAGTTCAGTTTAGTGTTTGGGTTGAACTTGTTAAATACAAAGCTTACTAATCTAATTGGCATCCAGTATACTAAACAAAGACATACAAATTTTTCTGCTTAACAGGCTCATCAGAACAGGAATAAACACGGAGGTCGGGACATTTGTACTTTGAATTAACAAATTGTTCTAAGGCTAAATTAAAAAGGATGCAAGGTACCAAACCATTTCTTTATGGTGTGATTATCAGTTTCTCCTGGTTCTCTGGCATTATTTTATGTTTTATCTTTGAATGTTGTTAGTCTCACTTTTTGCTAATTTCACAGTTGTTTTTTTTTTTTAAGAAAACCAGTCCTTCACATAAGGAACATTTCTCTGTCGTAATGTTTCACAGGTTGCATGATATTTCTCTCTCTGTGGAGAGAAACTACTGAATCGAGTCACACTCCAGTTTTACAAATTAATAAAAACTTCAGATTTTTTGATTTGATGAGAAAACGTTTATTTCAGTTGTAAAGATTTGTTACCTGACCGGTTTTGGGCAAAAGACTTGAGTTTCTAGAAAAATGATGGGTGACCATCTTTGATGCTTACTCCTATTGAATGATTTTAGCAACAATGCAGCCTCACTGGGTTTTGAGGTTGTTGGCAAAATTAAACAAATTGGGATTACACCTTAAATTGTGACATTCTAGTCTGATTAATTAACATGGAACTCAGAAATTTGGATTTGTGGATGAAAAGTGAATGCACCATTAGTCTCACCTGTGACCCTTGGACCCATTCTTGTTCCCCTTACACTCATCGCCACTCAGAGTGAACTGAGCCTTACACATACGGGTGGAGCGCAGCCTCTTCTCACCATTGCTGTCCCCTCTTCCTTTCCCCTCTTCTTGTGCTCCATTCGTCAAACGCCCGTTTCCTTCCTTCAGAGTCCGACGCGAGCGGTGGTGCCGATGCCCTCTTTCCTCTCCTCCTCCTCCTGGCTGTGAATCCTCTTCAGGCGAACCAGTTTGGTGGTGTCTCTTTCCTTCATGGTTTCCCCCCCTCTCTTTGTCCTGGTAACCATCTCCGTTATGTTCTCTGCTGCGGCTATGATGACTGTGGTGCCTACCTCCCTGGCTGTCGCCTCCTTCGCCGTTTCTGTCTCGGTGGTGGTAATGCCTCCTAGAGTGAGTGTGGAAGCTGTCCCTCATACCACCTTGTCGGGGTACTCCTGCTTCCTCCTGCACCCCAGCTCTGGTTTGATCACCATTTTTGTCCTCTACAACAAGTGGCCGGTCGCTGTGAGTCTTCATGTCAGGATGCAGGTGGAGGGTGCTGGAAATCCTCAGATGCTCCTCAGGATCCAGCTCATTGAACAGTGCCTCTGTGCTCGTTTTCATATTGTGCTTCCTCAGCTGGTTGGTCCGCTGCTCCCACACTGACATGGTCTTTGCAGACCGCTGCTGCTCCTTGCTGCAAGCATCAAACCAAATCAAAGCAGAAATATTGAAAAATGAATAAAACCCATGTTTAAAAATGACATCTTGCTGGGGTTTGGGTGAAACGATGCAGGATCAGCCATAGCCATGACATCTGCTGCTAAGACATTCCCCAAGAAGCATCTGGATGATTAGAAACAGCAGATTTGGGTCTATGGATGGGTGACTAAAATGTTCACATGAAGAAGAAAAAG
Source organism: Jordanella pulchra (assembly GCA_034780135.1). Lineage (NCBI taxonomy): Eukaryota > Metazoa > Chordata > Actinopteri > Cyprinodontiformes > Cyprinodontidae > Jordanella > Jordanella pulchra. The sequence goes on along the minus strand of JAUZNJ010041031.1, from coordinate 436 downwards.
AACCATTTTAGCAGATGAATTTATCTGATGCTGAAGCTGTTCTGGTCTATGGACCCGCGTACTCTTCAGTTAAAGTTGTGGACAAGTTTGTGCAAATCTATTACTTCGGTTCATAAATCTTACTTTAAGTTTAGTAAAATTAGTTCACAAGTTTCCTGACACAGAGTCAGATTACAGACAACTACAAAGATTCACGCTGAGAAGCTGAGTACATTGCATAAGACAGTATGATAGCTTGCAGAAGCACCTTTAGTACCAGGAACTCTCAGTAGTTTGTTCCACACAGTTTCCTGAGGTTCAACAGCTACAGTTGGGCTTTAACTATACCATTGCAATAACTTAATCCTGCCATACATTTCTGACCTTTTTCTGTCTTTATTATTAACGGTGTTCATCTTATTATTAATTTACTGTTTTTGTTTTACATGCAGTGGAT
>JAUZNJ010041030.1:0-10160 GCA_034780135.1 Jordanella pulchra | reverse complement strand
GGGGGCGTGGTGAGTGGATGATGCGGGACAGCTGTGTGATGTCTCCCAGTCTGAATTTTCGCTTAAGCTCCATTATGTTTTACAAGCAACTCAACTAACTGTGGAATAGATATCCAAGAGCAAACTGTGGATTGAGCTAATGCTTTTTGTAGAGGTATCTAGCAGAAATGTCTAAGTTGATTGACATTTCTGTGAACATTTTCATCTAAACCTTCACACCAGCTCTTCCTAAAACTGGTCACCTAAAACACAACAGTTGCTAAGCTTTTCTGTGCAGCTTCCTTAAAGTTTTCTTAGCATGCCAAAACATCAGTGCTTTGGAAACACTTGACTTCTTGTGAAGATTCAGGCAGGCTGCTACCTGGCAAAAGCAGTGAATGCACCGTGGAGTAAACACAGCAGCAAATTCTCTATGGCATTCGGGGCCACACTAACTGAAGAATGCTCCAAGGGCTTTTAATCTTTTCACATGGATAACAGCATCAAGGACTCGATATGGCGTTCTTCAAAGCACCTGCTTGGAGGGCTCGCTGTAAAATTGATATTTAATTTGAAACTACTGCTTGAAAAAAATGTTGCAATAAATTGTAGATGATTAATAAACTGATGATTAATATCTTTAAGCCGTTATTACCTCGGCCAAGGAGGTTATGTTTTCATTGCCGTTTGTTTGTTTGTCTTTTTTTCAAAATAACTTGAAAACTGTCAGGCAGAATTGTTCTAATTTTCACAGAAGGGGTGTATTATAACCTTTGACAAATGATTCAATTTTAGGGATGATCTGGATAACCGTTTTAAATTAGTAACTCAGTTTAAAAAGTCAAATTCATGTTGTTTTTTTACACAGATCGATGGTTTTAATGCATTTACTCCTATTAATTTTGATGTCAATAACACAAAGCTATATGCTTAGACTAATTAAAAAATGATTTTTGATACAAATGCGGCCTACGGAGTGATGGGGAAGACTGCCAACCTGCTATTTTCCTAAGATATTCACTGACTTCTTCAAAGAAAGTAAAACTTAAAAAGTAATTTGCTAAAGAAGATGATTGTTTACAGAGTGTTGTTTCTTATGGTGTGGTGGGAAAACATCCTCTTGTTAGAGCAAAATAGATTTTGCATTATATTTAGAAATGAAAGTCCATTAGTCTGGAGAATATGATGAAAGGTGCAGAATCCAAGTTACATTATATCTAGAATTAACCTCCCCCAGTCAGTCACAAAGTGGGGCATCATGTCATCTGCTGGCTTTAGCCCACTAGGATTTATAAAGTCTAAAGTCAGTGCTGGCATTCAACAGGGTATTTTGGAAAACTTCATACTTTCCTTTGCTAACCAGCTTTATGGATGCTGGTATCCCCTTCCAATTGGATCTGGAAGCTGCTCCCTCTGTCAAATGTACCATGTAATAAAGTAACGCGGACCACCTTAACACCTCCGCAGAGCTCTGATGCATCATTCATCCAAAAGGTGCCCCAACCAAACATTGAGTACATTACATATGCAACCAGATGACAGATAAGCACGTATTGATGGATGATTTGATAAAATAGAAAACCTTTTCAGGGATGGTATAGTTTACTTAAAAACAGGTGCAAATTAGCTAACAGATGACATCATTTAAGTATAATTAGTTTTTATGTTTCATAAACTGCTGTATTTTTCCAAAGGAAATAGCTTTTTGTTTCCCACAGTGACCGTCTCTGTCTCACTGTCTGAAAACAGGCTGTCAGAGTGCTTGTACTGCGGACCAGTGCACAGAAATAAATGCTGAAGCTGTGATATACTTCATGGCACGGATGAAGATTTAATGAAGAAGAATCTGCGGTGTCGGGATGCAGTCACAAATTGCTCCTGCTGAGTGGCTAAAATGCAGTCACAGACAAACGAAAAAAAGGCAAAACAACCTTTTAAGGTTCTGCCTCTGGCCACTTGAAACTGTCTCGCAACCACAGAAGATGATGCACTGAGTTGCACAGACAAGCTGGGGGAGCAGAAAAGATGTCCAAATATTTCCATGGCTCCTGTGGCCCTCTGCTTGCATAGCCCTGGCATGAGCTCATTGGTGTGTGGCTAGTTTGTGCTTCCTCAGCACTGTTCTTTCCCAGTTTCTGAGTATCAATGTCGACACTAACTAGGCACTGACAAAGTCTGCCGAGCTCTTTTTCCCACCAGCCTCTAGACTGCATCTTCTCTTGGGATTTAGAGCAGATCATCTTATGAAGGCCAAATTTGATTCCTCTGTTACCTCATGTTGAAATGTAAGGGGTCAAACTATCAGGTTTAAATTTATTCCTTACTGCAACCCACTTTGGAAGATGGCTGCTTTTATTATTAAATTGAGTAAAGACTGCACTGTTTCAGGTCTAAAATATCGCTTTACATGAGGTTTCTGTTTTGAAATGTTACTTCTCTCCTTTCTTCTGAGTGGTTGTTTTCATAAGCTTGAATCCAAATATAAAAAAAGGCTCAAAAATTGTGGAGAGGACCCTTCCTGGGGGGGGGGGAGGTAAAGTTGGGGATGAGCATTCTTTTCGGGTACAACTCAACAGTTTGGCTCTCCTGCGGTATTTAACCGATGAATAAATTGACATGATTCGTATGCACAATCCAACAAACACTGGAAACAGAGGAGCCAGAAATAACTCTCCCGGGCAAGATGTGGAAGAGATTAAGGCTGAACCAACGAAATAAGTGAGCGGAGGCGGAAGGTTTGGAAAACGAGATGGGGGGGTTGAGGCAAGAAGAGATGAAGAGATGGTGTTAGGGAGCAGGAGGGGGGAGGAGTGAGTAAAGAAGGGTGAGTTTATCGGGGGGTGGGGGGTGGGGGGGGGGCCCTGTGAAAAGGAACTCATAAAAGTCACATTTGTTGGTGATGCATGAGGAAGTGAAGCCAGCTTTGGCACATGTGTCTGTGGTGCTAAATTAACTGTTAACACAAATAATCAAAGTGCAGGGCCCATTGAGCACTGGCGCCAGTGAAATGAGGGGGAGAGGCTGGCTCACTTTTCTCTGAGAAGTTGCGGCGTGCTTGTGGCGAGCTAGCAGGTGGAGGTCTACCAGGGGGGCTTTCACAGGATGGAAGTGCTTACAAAACAGGCCCGAGCCGTCCACTGACAGAGGAAAGCACAGCCGCACTCCGGCTTTCCAGCTATTGTGTGGAAGCGTGCTTCTCTTTTTAGATGTCTCTTTGTGGAGCCTGAAATCTCAGAGCACCGGAGGACATGGCACCAACGACTGCCTCCAAAACTGGCTGATAGTAATTAAAATGCCACTACTGTGACCTTGATTTCTTTTTTTTGTATTCCCAGGCATTCTGGCCTGAACAAAGGAGGTTCAAACAACCAAATTCCACTTTAAGGACGGAAATATTAGTGCACTGGTGTATTTTTAAAGGGATAATGCTGATTCTTCTCAGAGGGGTTCTGTGAAGTTCTTATCAGCTGTAGATAACTTCAGTTTGGAAAAAGCTGGCTGTGTTCCACAGGGGACTCTGGCCTGAAGTTATTTCAAAGTAGATTTTGTCATCTTAAAGCTTTTAGCCAAATGTCTTTTTAAAATAGCTAGTTCATTTTTTTATTGTAATTTAATCTGCACACATATTCATTGTGACATCACAAAACTCCTATGACAACTGCTGAGCATATTTTTGAGCAAATCCATTTGAATTTCCTTTTGTTAGTTCATGCTATTAATCAAGTTTCTTATTTGTTATACTCTGTATGGCTGCAGCAAATACAATCAAGCTTTATTGGTACACTGCCTCTATTTCTGTAAAATTTGACAATGTTAAAACACATTGATGTTGTTTGTGAGGAGCACTGGGGCAGGCTATAATCAGTAGATGTTATTATCAAAGATCTTCAGTGGTCATACTGCTGTGGTTATAGGGACCATATGGCCCGGTTGTTGCTTTCTATTCTAATGATTTGTAAAAACCAATGATGCTTCCAGCAGAACTGCAACATGATTTGCTCTGTCTGGCAAAATACAGAACCAAGTGTTACCAGTTAGAACCATGATCCATGTACCTGCAGCACCTTATATACCATTACTATCATTCCATTCAAAACCAAAAGGTACCAGTAAGAAAAACAAATCAGTTTCCTCAAAAAGGGAGAAGTTATTTAAGCTGCTAAAGTAGTATGAGCTCAGATTGCATATAAATACATTGTAACAGCAAATTATTCAACTATTAAAAGTGATACAAATAGAAAACACCATTTATTGTTTGGGGTGTGGTTTATTTGAACAGAAACAAATTACAGAGAGAAAATCTTCAAATTGGAATATAAACACATTCTTTCCATTGTGCCATGAAAGAAGACAATGTATATTTGAAATTCTGCATTAAAATCCATATTTTACCAGGTATGTTATTGTTTTTCAGGTACATCTCACTAAACTCTGATATGAAGATTGAAGATTAACTTGTCAGATTAAAAGTAGCTTTTGAAAACAACAACCTTTAAGCAAGTGTGATGGCATCCTTAACTCCAACTCTATAGTGATAAGCAAAATGCAAGGGGTCCTAATAGTTGCTAGCTTGCTTGCTCAGGTGAACTAACAGAAGTCTCACTAGGATGTCTCTGTGCGATGTCAGAGTATTAGGTCTATAGTCAGTGAGGACTATTGGCTGCTTTTTCTTTGGTGGTGGAACAAGGCTTGAGGATTTAAACAACACTGGACCCAACTTTGGGTCAGGCTAGGGTTGAAGAGATTTGGTAGAATCCCAAAGAGCTGCTGTGCACATCCCTTCAGGACTCTTTCTGATATGTCTGAGAACAAACACATAGAAGCAGGAGGGTCCATAGAAGAGGTGGAAGATTAAACATCATAGGTGTGATCAACAAGCTTTGGGTCAAAGGAGAGTGGGATGCCCATTTGACTGTGGGCAGTAGAGGAGGATTGTAAGCTTGTTTCTGACCTAAATCTATTCAAGGACACTGCAAACGTGATCTATAATAATACGTGTATTTACCCTTAATTTAAATAGGTAAATAAGATGATCTGCCGATGGAATTAGTATTTTTACCCTTTAAATGAGATAACTACATATTATGCACTTGAAATCAGAGACTAGCTGTTTTTCTTATTTTAAATGTATATAATCTTAATCCAATGGCAAAATGTCTCACATACCTGTTCAACTCAACAAAAAGGCACAACTTTAAAACAAAATTGACTTACTCAGATTTAAATTTTTTGCAGTGAATGTATTAAGTTCTTTGGTTCTGTCCAGACTTCCAACTGATCCTCCTTCTGCCTGAAACCTGTGATCTTCTTCATCCCTGACCACACATCTATGATTCTATGATATGTTCTGCTGGAGCTTGCTTTCCAGCCTGTTCCTGTATGTCTCCTGGCTTTCTCTTATATTGACCTTAAGTTGCTTCCGTATATTCCTCAATAATTCCCTGTCTCCCTTTCTGAAGGGTCTATTTTCTTTTCAGCAGTTCCTTCAGATCACTGGTGATCCAGAGCTTTTTGGGGAACTACCTACAATTCAATATCTGGGCTGCAGCAAGGAACCTTGCACTAACATGCCCTAGATGACACCATCTGTTGTTCATAAGCACTGATAACTCACCACCATTTGAATTTTCCAGTCTTCTTTAAATCTCTGTCTTGTTGTATGGTCAGAAGGCCTGGCAAAGAGATGCTGGATTTGAGGGTATAATCTTGCAGCTACATTTCAGTAAAAGACATAATACAGTGTTGATGATATTCTGTCTGGACCCTTGCAAGGGTTTGGAATTTTTCTAATCTTTTTCCTAAAGATATCACATTGCCCATAATGATTGATGGAAGAGATGGCTTGTATATTCTGCTCCTCTCTCTTCTCCTTGTTCCTGCCCTTCATCCTTAGTGCCTGATTTTTAACTTTGCTGGTACTTCTGGAGGTCATTGATGTATTATTTGTGTAAAAAAATACCTAGTTTCTATGGTTACTACAGTTGTACATTGCAACAAATGTCCAAAATGGAAAAAATACTAGCAAAATTTGCACAACATCAAACATTAGAAGCAAAAAAAATAACTGGAAAAAGAAAACAGATGATCTAAATTTCACTTGAAAAATGAACATCAAATTAAAGCTAGCAGAGCTATTCCAACCTGCAGCCATCTTGAGCAGCATGTATAATTATAACAGGCAATGAAAATCTGTTATCTGGTTTCTTTAATTAAATACTATGTCACAAAATAAAAGCATATATGACCCTCTAGATTTAATTGTAGATCAGAGAACCAAAAGTATGTTTGATCAGGAAAGTATTATATCCTTGCTTTGTTTTTTTTTTTTTTTTTTTTTTTTGCCTAACGAAAATGTTTAGCTTAGTTAGCTCTTTGTGTTTGAACACTGCTATAGGGCACTGCTTCAGGTCAAATTCAGTGGCCTTTTGATCCTCTCAAGTTACATCATATTCTTTGACTGCAGAATTTTCCTTTTTTAGTTATTTAATTATTTTTAATGTGCAGGAAATATTTTTTTTTCATTTTACAGCACCTTCACTCTTTTGCAACATTTTTGAACATACTTACCTATTGTTGACATTACAAACATCTAAAATAAACTTAGCAATTAGCTCAACTCTCAGGTGAGATACTGACAGCTAAAAAAATTCACATAAATTAAAAGTTTCCATGAAAGATATATTTGATCAGTATTAATATATAAAACAGAAATATATAAATTTTGCCTCTTTACCAGAATATTTTGTGTTTAAAGTTTTGAACTGTTTTGAACTGTTCCGAACTGTTTTGTGCACATTTGTATTACCACTTTGCTTAAAAAAGAAGATTGACATCTTAGCCTCATTAAAGCAAGTGCTTTGTGATTGATCACAATTTATAGCTAATCATCACTGAGGCAAAAAGAAATAAAAGTGGATTTAAAGTGCTAATTGTTGCACAGCACTATGAAATAATCCAGATGGGGATAACACTGAGCTGTGTTGCACAGTGAATAAATCAAGTCATATTTCTGCTTACAAAGCAAAGTTGTTGAATCACACATGGCGTCTTTGATGTCTTTATGCAAGATTAAACAAAAAGGCTTCATTTTAATTTATGATCAAACAAGCACTCTTTGTCTTTACAAGACCGTTTCGGCTCAAGTTCACTTTCAGCCAAAAAAGAGTCGTGAGAGGAAAATAAATACAACAATTTGGAAAAAGTAATACCCTGCAGCTTTGTGACATCAGCACAAAAGAAGCATAGCCGCTGATGCTCTCCACTTCCCATGCAGCCCACAACTGGGCTGCAGACTGAGGTTGCCTGGCGCCACAGTCATCATGTGTGTCAGTCATCTGCAAAGCGCACTGTTTTCCTTAGAAGATGAGCTAAGCTCCTCCTTTAGACCTAACGATTTATTTTAGACTTTAGCGTCCTGAGACCCCCTTTTTTGAAATCCCAGTTTATCTTGGCCATGTTGTTTCAATATGAACCAATCAGCTTAGCCTCCAGTGGAATGTCCCTTGAGACTTGCTTCAGTTTCCCAATAGGCCCATTCATTTTGAGGACACAAGTTTAACATCTGGTTTGCATTAACGCTCCCTTCAGTAGTTCTCATCTCGGTCTCCGTCACACAGCGGGCCCAGTCATTCTCTCACATACCAACATTCGGAGAAATTATTTGTTACAACTGATAACTAGATAAAATGCTGCAAATACTTTTTGTTTGTGCCAAACAGGATTGACACTAACCAAATCTGCCAGATAGTTTTATGCACAGAAACATCTGCAAAGTTATCTGAGGAAATTGTTTAGAAAACAACTGACAAGAAAGGAAAAAAAATAAATCTTCAGTGGGTTGTTTGATGAACTGTGTTCCACCATCCATCACAAGCTAACTTCCCCAAGTTTTATCAACAAAGCTCTGCCACTGGAGCCAGTTAATAAGATCAGCATTTAGGACAAGGGTGACAACATAGTTTTAACCTGGAAAAGCTTTGGGGATTCCTTTTGGTTCCCGACTTCTTGATTTCCACTAGATATGCTACAAACAGGCAGTTTCATGCTGATTCTGATTTTCAGCTTTCTTTAAGGCCGACCTGTTGAGTTGGTGTTAGACAAGTTACATTTTTATTTTTTTTGAAAAAGACATAAAATTACACTTAAAACTGCAATCTCTGCTGCAGAGGTGGTGCCTTTGAGCCCAACATGAAAACAAGATATTATAGGATCATCCTCAGTTCTGCATCAACTCAAATGCCTTTTACATTTTTCTGGTGTTTTTTTTTTTTTACTATACCCAAAGCATCCACTACATAAATAAAAAAGCTTGCAAAGGAGTTGCAAAAATATTTGCTGCAAAACTCTATGTAAAATAATAACTACAAATCTCAGAGTAACAGCCTTTTTTTGTGAATCACTTCAGTCCATTTGATTCCAATCGCTGTTAAGGTAATAGCTCGATTGAACGACCTTTGTTTAAGACTACAATCAATGCATGCAACCTTAAACATTTTATCACATTAAAACTGAAAACGTCTGAGTTTTTTAATTGAAGTTTATGTAGATGGAGGAACAAAAAGTAGCTCATAATTAATTTTGGAAAAAAATATATGGTTTTGGCTTTTTCTAGAAATCAACCTTTCGCTAAAATCAAAATAAATACATTAATGATAACAATCTGATAATTAAACAAAAAAATTTTTTTTAAATAAGTCAAGCTCAGCCAGACTAGATCATGAGCATCTATGAATATCATGAATATAAATCCACTGACCTTATTAAACGTATTGAAGGTGAGGACTTTGACTTGGCCATTCTATAGCAAGAAGCTTTGATTTTATCCGTTCAGTTGTAATTTTGGTTATATCTTTTGGGTTGTTGCCCTGGAAGAAGATAAACATCCTCCTATTCCTGACCTCTTTGGTAGCCTCTAACTGGTCTTCTTGTATATAGCGCCATTAATCTTCCTATCAACTCTAGTCAGCTTCCCTGTCCCTGCTGAAGAAGAACATTCTCACAGCAGGAAGCTGTCACTGCCACCCTTCACCATGAGGAATGATGTGTTAAAGGTGAATTTTGCAGTCAGTCTTTAGTCAGCCAAAAGTTTAGTTTTTGTCTTGTGTGCAAGAAGAACCTTCTACTGCATAATATGGCTTGTAGCAAAAATGTAAATGTAATTTTATGTCTGTAGTTTGCTACCCCTCTATGAAGATGCACGTGTGACCTAAAGTTGTCCTGTTGGCAGATTCCACCATCTGATCAGTGGCTTTCTGCAGCTAATTCAAAGTTACTATAGGCTTCATCTCTGATTAATGCTTTGCTTTCCCAGCCTGTCAGTTTATGTAGCTATTCAGGACTTGGTAGGTATACAGTTGTTGCTCACTCTTTTTGTTTGTTGATAATGGTCTGTTCAGTCTTTCATTAGAGGTATAACCAAACATCTTTAAAGCGTTAGCCCCTCCCTGACTCGTTTCCCTTTAACATGACAACTACAGTAGTCAAGCCCACTAGTTGGCAATTAGCGGCATCAGTTTTTTATTTAGGGGCAGCAGACTAAAGCTGGTTAAAACACATCTAGATGTTACATGTGTGGGATTAATAATTTACAAAAAATGATTTTAAAACCATCTTAAAATTATGAGTTACTAGTCTTTGAGCACACACATCAAATCTTCATAAGATACCCTGCAGTCAGTGTTTGCAATGTAATTAAAAGGAAAAGGTTCACGTGGATGTCTATAAAAACTTGAATATCATCAGTTAAAAAAATGGGCAATGGATGTTAACAAAGCATTAAGCTGAAAGGGCAAACCCCGTAATGATTGACAACTCACGGTTATTTTATCTTCAAGGAAAACTCTTGATTGTGCAAAATGTACATTTAAAAGGTTAAAATAAGCATAAATAGTTTAAGCATAACATGAAAGTTTTCTTCTGATATCTTGTACGCTGTAAAATAGCCAGATGGACAAAACATAAGAAAACAGCAACTATCTCTGCAGAACAAAATAATGGTTACATAATATATTAGATATTAGTTACTTCAGAAGCTCAAACCCAAGCAAAGAAAAAGTTTTTTTTAATTATATTTGGAGTAATATTCCAATAAATACCCCTACTTGTTCCAGATTTTCTAATTTGCACAGCAGGAGGACACACTGAGACAGCAGGTGCAGGTCTCAGGTAAAAGCTGCTGATAA
>JAUZNJ010041029.1:0-10161 GCA_034780135.1 Jordanella pulchra | reverse complement strand
ATGAGCTGACGACCCTCAGGTGTGTTGAGGGCTCCAGCCCAGGAGACCCACGGCGCACTCTGCTGGAGGAAAGATGGAGGACAGGCTCCGGATCCCAACATGTACAGAGAATTTATCAAATTAAGGGCAAATGAAGCAATCGATCCAATTTGTGTAATAATCAATAGATATTCTGTTTTTGAGTTGAACTTCTCCAGATGTGGTTTTACCCTTTTCCTGTGACTTTAGGATGAAAATAGTCACCTAACAAGATACAACAATAGGGAAGGTCTCTCTTCCTGTCGCCTCTCTGTCTGAGCTGTATATTTATACAGCTATATATCCCATAAAATAAATTGTACAAGGAGATTAGTAGACATCACATTTATTACTCAAATATGTGAATTAAGTTTTAAATGTAACATTAGGTTTTAAAAGGCTCAATTAAATAAATACCACATTAAATATGTGATGGAAGTTTCCTTTTTGCTTTTTACTTAGTAGATGTCATGAAATTTGTTTCATAATATATAAGGTGAGTCATGAAGATGTAACTGCATCCAATAAACTTAAGCACAAGTGACAACAAAAATGTTCCTGCTATTCAAATCCTCCACTGAGTTTAAATCACTAGAGTTTTAGAAAGAGATGCCTTCCTGTAGACATAGTGAAACACTAATCTGCACGACGGTTTAATTGCCACAAAGACACCTGCTACAGCACACAAACATATCGCTTCACCACATGTCGCTGCACAGAACATCCAGCCTAATCCTTCTGACAGCATCGCTGCTGTTCGCAGAGACGTGTCGGCTTTTGTCTTTATGAGAGCATCATGGGAAAACCAGCAGTCACAATCTGAAAGCAGGGGACTTGGTATGTTTTCCAATAATGGCTTTACGAGGTGACCAAATTAGGAATTAATGCAACTTTAAATTCTTACTTTCTGGAGTAGGGGATTATTTCCTCAGCAGTCAGCCTTGTAGCGATACAGACATGTTGAACAGATTTCTCCACTGAATGGACACAAAAAAAGACATTTTAAACACAAATTTGACCTGTGTTCTTCATCACTTCCTGTTTTTTCAATAAAATAATAGCTGACAAATGATGCAGGTTTACCTGAACTGACAGGTACTTTGTTTTTCTTTTAACCATAAGCTGCACCGCCATTCTTAAAATGCAGTGTAACCTGTGTTAACTTGTGTTGACAGAGAGAATTATCACCTATCAGTCCCACAGTGGTGAAATGTGTCTTCTGCATTTAACCCATCCCTTATGGAGCACTGCGCTGCAACACTGAACAGCATAGAGGGAGATAGATGGAGCAATATGAGGTCAAGAGTTAAGCCCTGGGACAAACTATGACATTCTGGAGTTTTTTTTTTCTTTTTGGTTGGGTACAGGTCTCCAACCAATCATTATTAGCCGTGCCCCATTTGATGCCTGTGAAGCTGAACTTCTGAGCCTTTTGGCCATTTAGCTGAATCTTTGTTTTTTTTTGTGTGCAGGCTTAGATTCTTTTTTTTAACTAATTGTACATTTTGGTAAGACTTTCTGTAGTGAAGAGTTTTATTTCTTTCAACATATATGTTTCCTTCTGTTTTGGTAAGTTATTTTTGTAGGTTTGTATATTTTGTTTTCCACTGAAATTAGGTACGTTCATTTTGTTCTTTTCTTTCAATATAGTCTTTTTTATTATATTGGCTGAAACTCTGTACAGCAAAAAGGCAAATGTGGCAAAAATAAACAACTTAAATGCGATCTGGACTCCTTATTTACAATCTTGATATATGTTTGTCCATTATATCCAGTTGGAGGACAAAACTACTTACCTTTTCCGTTTCTTAACCTCTTTTACTCTTGTTCCCAACCCTTAAAGCCAAGACCAAAATAAGCTGATTGTTGCTTATCTTTAGGGGTTACCTTGAGGATGCAGCCTGCACTGCTTTTAGAAATTAGTTTTCCAAGGAAAATCAGCTGATTTAATCCAGTCATTGACTTTGCAGGATTTGCTTCTGCTTGATGAGCATGTAGAGATATTCTCTTGGAATTTGTTGTCGGGCCATAAACCATGATATTAATTTTAGACCTTGTAGACCAATGTTCATGCTGATAGTTAACACGGTCATTGGGTTTGGGGGTGGTGCAGTTTTGCTTTTTGGAACTCTCCTCTACTTCTGCAACCCTCCCCACAGCCCAAGGAGCATCACAATATCCTCCTGTGGAGATGTGCCTTTGCCCCCCACAGTGTTTGAGGACAGAAAATAACACAACAGGATTTCTTCCTCTTTTGGGAGAAAGATTCATTCAAAATTCAAAAACATTCAAAATCAACTTAATGAGAGACAGACAGACATTTTTCTCTGAGTTTCAGAACTTCTGCTGACTGGAGCCTCCTGAAGAAACTCTTCCCCTGATGTGAGGCATGTGGGACAAATGAGCCTCCACTGCTACAAGCCTGCCATGCTAAACTGCTAAATGCTAGAGAAATCGATATGGGCAGAGGTACAGGTCTGGCACAAGTCAGGGAGAGTTTCCAGCTGAAAAAAATGTTCTTTGATGACTTTGTATATTTTTTTATGTATTTACTGTTGGATAAAGACAAGCTAACAAGATGGACTGCATGGTACGCTATACTAAGATATCAGTTGTTCCTACAGCTAAAACAAGCTTTATTTCACAAGGATTTAAACACTGATATAATGTTGACATTTATGTGTTTTCTCATGTGCTCACTACATTCAGATTACCAGTTTATGACCAAACGTAATTTTATGGGAATCCTCGTTTCTGCTAATAACTGGCTCCATCAAAGAAGGTAAAAAATCAAACAACCAAAGTGTATTGGTTCCTGATTATGCCATCATTTTTGCCAAATACTGCTTTATTCACTTCTTAGATTGGCTTTGTGAGTTGGTTTCAAAACCTTCCAATTGCTTCAAATTAGTTAAAAGTCAATTTAATCACATCCAAAATTCTTGAAGATAAACTTTGGTTCTCAAACATAAGATCCACACTAAACTGTGATATGATTGCATCATGTTATTGATTATAGTTTTCAACCATCCTTCTTTGTACATAGTTTGGTTGAGTTTCACTAGTTTTAATCAATAGTTTTTATGTGAAATATATTTGACTAGGGGCTGAATGACTTTTGTTAATAAAATCTTATATTTTGAGTGGAAGTTGTGAGGAATTTATTCTATGTGCAGAGTTATCTGTGTGACCATGATTTGAGCTCGATTCACACATTTATTTATTCATTTATTTATTTATTTATTTATTCGTTCATTCATTTTTCAAATAATATATGACCACAACATCGTGAGTCTACAGCAATCCCTCACACTGAGTACACATACATACTGTACAGTGGCTCTCTTTTAAACTCAGGCTCAGTGTGAGCAGCCTTCTGCTAAAGCTGACTGGGATTTTCGGAGACAAAAGTAGACATACAAAAGGAACATGGAAGCACTGATCTATAAATACTTTATATGGTAAAAAAGGTTGCAGTAAACTACTTTAGCTCCTCAGATGGCTCTGCCTAGGAAAGAAACAGTCAGTCAGTTAAACTATGAATTGTTTTTTTCATGTCAGCTTGATCCATCACCTGTATGTTTAGGGTGGTTCTTCTGCTGGAAGGTGAGCCTCCACCCCCATCGTCTGCTGCCTCTTGGTCAGGGATTCCTTTAGATTTAGCTCATTAACACATCATCTCTGACCTACACCACCATGTTTCACTGCGGGGACAGCATGTTCAGGGTGATGTGCAAAGGTAGTTTTCTTTATAAACATGACAGAGCAGAGCAGAATGAATCGGGTTGATTCTGATCAGAGGTGGATAATCCAGGTCCAGAAAGTCAAAAGCTTTTACAGAGATCAGTTCCAATGTTGTGCATTTCCAGCTTCACAATGCAGACTAATCACCTGTGGTTAAAACCACCTGGTTAAGAGAACAGGATGAAGGAAAACAAGGCAGGGTTTTTACTTTTTGGAGCTGCATTATCCACCTCTCCTCTGATGCAAGTCATTTTAATGAAGGGTGTCACGGTAATTGTGACCTGGATACATATGCAAATAATTCTGATGTTTTAGGACAGTAAGGTTAATCCTCATCTGACAAAAGGCTAATTATCTTTATTATGATTCTGAAGTTCTCTCTTCTTGTTAATTCTCTGTCAGAGCTGCGGCTAAACGCAATATTCAGAGCTGATCTCTAAGGCAACAACAGGTTGCTTTTATAATACACTGATCTCTCCTCACAGTAATTCAAACATCTTTCAGCGATGCAGCCGGCTTATTGAACATCCTAAAATTAGTCAAATAAAAAGATGAAAAATGACCAATGAGATGCTCTAAGAAATAATAACAATTAAAAAATGTCAAATCTATTAAATAGTGTGATTTGCAGTCTGACTCAGCTGGTTGTGCGGCTTTTCCTTTTTATTTCAGATTTATTTTGCAAGTGCCCTTTATAACAGATCTTGAAAATATGCCCTTTAGTTGTGAGAAATAGTTTGCGGACAGAGGTAAGTGTTTCTGCAGCGACCAAAAAAGATGTATCAAGCTTTTAGTGGCCATGGTTACGCTGGATCAAGTGAATCAGTTCACAAAAAATAGTGGAAAGAGACATTTAGTGAAAATTGGTCATGTGGTAAGTTTCTAACGGTGAGAGCAGAACACGTCTAAGCAGTATAGTGCCAAAATGCACATTATATGTTAGCTGCATCAATTTCAGAGCATTTAGAGCGCTGACAGCCAAGGCTGGAAAAATCCCAAAGAGGAGAAGAGAGTGGACAAAAAGAGTGAAAACACACAATACAGGATGGTCTGCATGAAATATTTTACTGGTTACCTATATTTCTCAAAGGCAGTTATTAAGTCAGCATTTTATTACCTGCAGAACATTTACAGAATTAAAGGACTCATACCCAAGTAGGATCTAGAAAAACTCATTCATGCATTTATCTTCAGTAGAATTGATTGACTGCAACAGTGTTTTCACAGGTTTGCCTAAAAAGTTCATCACACAGCTGCAGCTGATCCAAAACGCTGCTGCCCGTGTTCTCACTAGAACTAAGAAAGTAGAGCACATCAGCCCGGTTCTGGAGTCCTTTCACTGGCTCCCTGTAGCTCAGAGAATAGACTTTAAAATCCTTCTGTTAGTCTATAGATCATTCAATGGATCAGCACCTCAAATACATAACAGATTTGTTGTCAGTGCATCAACCTTCCAGAACCACTCAGGTCTTCTAGTTCCACCCAGAACCAGAAACAAACATGGAGGAGCAGCAATTAGTTCCTCTGCTCCACTTATCTGGAACAAACTCCCAGAAGACGGTAAAGCTGCTGAAAGCCTGAGTTCTTTGAGTCAAAGTTAAAACCCATTTGTTTAGAACTGCCTTTGAATGTTGAGATTAAATTGTTAAACTGAGACGTATTACTTTAAGGTTGTAGTCCAACCATTTTATCTGTTTTATTTGTTTTTATTTATTTATTTATTTGCTTTTACTCTGCTTTATTTTTCTTCTGTTCTATTGTCTATTTCATGTGAAGCACTTTGAATTATCCATGTACTAAATGGTGCTATACAAATAAACGTGCCTTACATAAACTATCATGGTTTCATGATAAAAATTGTATAAGATAAAATGTGAGTAAATTTCATTAGATAAGTTAGTGATTTGCTGTGACACGCAGAGAGGACATAACCTTTATACACACAAACGTGAGATGGAGTCATTTACGGGAGGAGAATTATCAGGCAGGCATCTCACCCACACAGATACTGATGGTTGCAATCAGCAGAAGGAGGAAGAAGGAGACTGGAGAGTGTAGCTCGTCAGCTCTGATAAGGCCTTTTGTATCATCTCTGATTGAGTTGCAATACTCAGAAGATGCTCTGTAATTGTGGTCGTCTGTCAGACGCCGGACGCAGCTCCAAATTCATGTGTGGGTTCATGAGAACCAAGTGATGTGAGTGTGTTTGTGCAAGTCAAGAGGCTGGAAATGTCGACACAATGAGGCCCATCAAGAAATCTAACGTCCCATCAGATAAAATGGGGATGCAGTACAAAAACAGACACATAATGGTAGCATTGAAAATGAGGGCATATGTGTAAAAAGCGACTATTTATTGAACTAATCTATTTTTCCTGCAGTTTTCCACTGTGGACTTTATGTAGACTTAGGCAGGATTCCTTAGGAAGGACAAATTTTACAACTTCTACATTTGTAGTTCATTATTATTGTCGTACAAAAGCCTTTTTCACCTTTTCTCCACTGAAAGAAGCGGAAGTGGCCACATATTTATTTGTTCTGTGAAGACCTCAGATGTTATAAATAATACTGATCATGGAGTAAAGACCAGAGCATTTCATAGAGGCTCTCCAGTCTTGTTATTTTTTTGTGTCACACGTTTAAATGTTCGTGCATCCCTAACCTAAAATACAGATTAAAATATAGACTATTATTTATAAATATAAACTGAATTGATCAAGTTGTTGATGCTTGTGTTTTTATAAAATAACATTTTATCTTTTTTGTCATTTTAAAGTAGTTTTTGAGCTCATTTTTCAACTTAATGGTATATTTAATATTTTAATAATACATTAGATAAAGAAGTAGATAAAGAAAGAAAGAAAGAAAGAAAGAAAGAAAGAAAGAAAGAAAGAAAGAAAGAAAGAAAGAAAGAAAGAAAGAAAGAACTACACACATAAATATATTTTACATGAAGGCACATTCATGATATATTTTTCCCTCTGTTTATCTCACAGATATCCTCAAAATGCTTGTGAAACCGATTTTGTGACCATCTACATAGTATCTCTATACTTTGGGAAACCCTGCTGTAGAGAACTGTCCATCTAAACTGATGCCGCCATGTTGGATTTGGTCTCCTCAAAGACTGTTTACTGAACAGTTTTTTAGCACAGGGGTTCCCACATATTTCAGCCTGTAACACCTTAACAATGCATGTAAGTATTTCACTTTACATTTATTCAGAAAAATGAATAAAAATTGGTATATTCGTTTTTAAATAATTAGATTTTCTAAAATGTTATGATCTCCATCATTTTAAGTGTAGTTTTAATTATTTATTGTGTGTTCTATGAGTTATTTGATGTTTTGAATAAATCCATCTACCTATTTCATGGCACATATATTTCTTTTATGAGATATGTTGGTCCCCCGTATACCTCAGATCACGATGATAGTGAAAACCATCTAATGACCCCTGACATGGTGTCTAACAGGCAGCAACAGATACCATTTAACAGGTGAGGTCAGGGAATGAAGGTCACTGCTTAAAAAACACAACTTACTGAGCTTAAGGTTCTGGATCTGAATTCTGTATCTATATCAAAGGAAAGTTATGTGGCAGGAAAAATGTGTAGTGAGACTGTGACGTTATTTGAAGGCTCCTATGAAAACAACCTGGACTTTCTAAACATATCAGGAAAAATACACTGCCTTCATGTAAAGATGTATTTATTTCATAAATGTTAGGGATAAATTTTTCACTACTTTCATTTAACATTCTATTTTATTTTACAGAGATGCACATTTCTTTACTTCCATGCTTGATTAGATGCTTTCAGAATATAATTCAGCTGCTTTTGCTCTAATGTCCTGTGTAATTCTTAAGATTGTTCTTAGATAAGTGTTTTTTGTTTGTTTATTTCTAGCCCTGACCAATCGCTCACAGTCAAATCAGGTTAAATCAGGAAAGAGTAAAGAACATGACTGATAGGAAGCACTAACAGAAGGAGAGTTCAGATGGGTGAAAGCTCGACCTCGTTTCCATATGTGTTTGAGTTATTTTCTACCAGTTTTAAGACAGAACCCATCTGCCGATTGTGGGGCTCTGCTTGTGGGTGGAAGAAAAAGTGAAAAAAAAAAAAAACGGAAGAAGCCTGTAGCTCATTTTGGTCTCAAACCGTAAAGCTGTGGGGGCAGCACAGAAAGCCTTTACTTGTCGCTGAGAGCTGCCTCCGTATGGAGAGAAAGATTGGAGGGTTTAGAAATAGGCAGCGATATTCTCTGAAACCATAAAATATAAAAACAGTCATCTAAGAATGGAGCAGTGTTCGAACAAACAGCTTGAACGTTCGTAAAAAGTTTAAACATCAGGATTTCTGTAATAAACTGGTGGGAAGGGCTTCCCCCTTTCTGCTTGTTCTCATCAAACCAATGTTAACGTTCTATTTTCACTCTATTGATTTGACCTTTAAGACTCTACAAGCTGAATGTTTTTTAGTTAGGCATGGAAGTATTCAGTAGTCTTTATACCTATATAAACTTAACAAACAAATATTATAATTATTAACATATATGATTTCTAATTATTTGCAGAATTTACAAATAGGGTTATGAAGAAGTTTTCTTTTTTTGTTAGATTTAAGGTGTCACTGTACTTTATGTCTGTGTACAAACTGTTCCATAAAGTCACTCCACAGCTTTCTTTTATTTTGTATCCTCCTTTGTTTTTATCCATATTTTCCTACTGTAAGATTTTTTTAAAGACTTTTGACAGTACGTCTATTCTTGCTTTGTATATTATCTGTGCAGTTTTATATTTCACCAAATCTAGAAATTTCAGAGTGAGAAGCGCTATTTGAATCCAACTTAAAAATAGTGAGTCAACATGTTATTGGGTTGAATCAAAAAAAAATGAATCCCTCACTGATTTAAACCTCACAAAGTTTAGCTTCATTAATGTATTGATAATCTCTGGAGCTCTAATGAGGACTTAGTTTTTAAAGAGTTTCACCTAAATTAATTTTATCTTTTTTATGTCGATAGATTTTTAGATCAAGCAAACTGATACCAGAGACAGAAACAGAAAAAGATCCTTTTAACTTTCACCTTAAAAAGGTGAAAATATTATTTTTAAGGACTAAAACCATCAAGAAATGCTTAGTGTAAGTAATTACTGTGTTTTTCAAACTTTCAACATGTCAGTGTTCCTGTCATTCACAGATCTCTGCTCATTTGTGACATCTGGTCATTTCTGCAGTGGGAAACAGCCTGTAACACCCACAGCTACCATCTGCCTGTTTGAAACGGGTTGGCAGGTTTGCACCGCATTTAGCAGATAACGGGACACTTTTTATTTTTTACAGAAAGAAACAAATGTCCTCACAGGTTAAAGGGAGACCTGATTTTACCAAAGGGGAGAGGAAAACCATGAAAATTGTGGAGGAAAGTTTAAAAAGTTATAAAGAAAACATCTTGGTGCAAAAAAAAGAGCATGAGTGCAGGATGTTTGTTTTGACTGCAAGACTCAGGCAGCCAAAGCAGAAATGATTGTAAGTTTTAAAGTTTATTGAAATACCCAGTAATTGATTGTTCTTCTTCCGTGTGAGCGGTTATTGTAAAAGAGGAGAGTTATATGGAAGCTGCTGATAGCTGAGATGATTTTATGAAAAGAGACGAAGGATGAAAGGAGCTCGGATAATGGGGCTGTAGAGGACAGTGCCTTTAACCTCTTGTCCTTGTGTCCTATGAAGGTGGTGTAGAGTGGACAGTGAGCAGTCAGAGGCAGGATGGAGAGACCTTAGGGCTGTAAGGTTTAGAAGATCAGTCAAGCGGGGTCTCTGAGGGAGGAATCGAAGGTCAGAATGGAACGATGGATCTTGCCCTGAGGATACAAACAAAGAACATTACTGTAGGAGCAGATATTATTCACAAATAGTCACAATGAATCAATAAGATCACAGAAAGCCACCCTGCACTGAAAGTGCAGTCCATTTCTATGCCTGTACAAAAAAAGCAACTTTGATCCTGATGAAATAATCACACCAAGAGTCTGTCCTGATGGTTTCCTGATTTTATAATTTATAAATATTTGAATCCTTTTAAGCCTAAATTGAATTCCAGCACCGGATGCAGACATGAACAGACGTGGCACCAACTCCTGCCAGTACCACAGAACTACCAGAAAGTCAGACACAGACAGTTAGGCAACTACTTAATAGAGCCTGATTTTGTTGCAACGCCCCACTGTAAAGCGACAGCTCTGTGTGGTCGAAGACCAACTGATAATCAAATAAGCCAAACTACAGCCACTCTAAGTTCTTACCAATTCTCCCACTTCTCCTCAATCTGTCTGTCTGTCTGTCTGTCTGTCTGTCTGTCTGTCTGTCTGTCTGTCTGTCTGTCTGTCTGTCTGTCTGT
>JAUZNJ010041028.1:0-10162 GCA_034780135.1 Jordanella pulchra | reverse complement strand
CTCTTTGGTGGATCTGTAGAACGTCTTGATGATGGGCTGGGGCAGCTGGGCTTTTCATCCTCTGCAGGAAGTAAAAGCGTTTCTGTGACCAGTGACATGGTGTTCACAGACCAGGTAAGGTTGTCTCTGATGTGCACCCCCAGGAATTTGGTGCTGCCAACCACCTTTACAGCTGAGTTGTTGATGAACAGTGGAATGTGGCTTCACCCATCAGAGAGGAAGGTGTGTTATAGTCTGTGATCACCCATATGCCTTGCCACATACTCCTGGTGTTGCTGGTGTTGTGAAAAAGTACCTGGATTTTCTGATTGTGGTTTCGTTTTGCTAACCTGATGGCACAGTTTTGGTTGGCTCTTGCAGTCCCCAGCGCTTCCTTGTCTCCAGACTTGAAGGCCGAGTTCCGAGCTCTTAGCATTTGCTGTACCTCCTCAGTCATCTAGGGTTGCTGGTTGGCTTGGGTGATTATGTTTTTGGCGGTGCTGATGTCCTCAGTGCATTTGATGATGTAGGCTGACACAGTCATGGCATACTCATCCATTTTGATCTGTTTGTTATATGTTGCTGCTGCTATGAACATTTCCCAGTCTGTGCACTCGAAATAGTCCAAGATTGCCTCCATGGCCCCCTCTCTCCATACATTGGCTCCCTGTAGCCCAGAAAATAGACTTTAAAATCCTTTGGTTAGTCTATAAATCACTAAATGGAACATCACCTAAATAGCTAACAGATGTGTCATCAGTGTATCAACCTCCCAGACCACTCAGGTCAAGCATACTCTGTACATCCAGAACCAGAACAATACATGGAGAAGCAGCATTTAGTTCCTCTGCTCCACTTATCTAGAACAAACTCCCAGAAGACTGTAAAACTGTTGAAAGCCTGAGTTCAAAGTTAAAAGTCAAAGTTAAAAACCAAGTTGTTTAGAGCTTCCTTTGACTGTTGAAGTTAAACTGTTAAGTAGTTTAAGGTTGTGGGCCAACTTTTTATTTGTTTTACTACCTGCTTTTATTATGCTTTTATCTTCAGTTGCTTTTACTCTTCTTTTATTTTTCTTCCATTTTATTGTTTAATTCATGTACAGCACTTTGAATGGTCCTTGTACTAATTTGCGGTATACAGCTAAACTCACCTTGCCTTGCCTTAAGTCAAATATGTGGTCACGCTACCCAGTAGAGTAACTTTACTGAATAAAGGACAATAATGTTTAAACAGAAAAGTATCTGAACACCAAAACAGCTTTACATGCTGTGTCATTAAATAAAATTTTTTGAATGTTATTTTGTCTTCTAAGCCTGTTGTCTAAATTTCCCTGATTCAAACTTAATGCCCACTGGTGTCCTAGCAAATTTAGCGATATTTATGCTCTTACAGAAGTAAATAAGCACTTAATTTCATATTTTTACCTTTACCAGGTACAATCAAATCAGTTAATTGATATGGCATTATGAACACATAGATCTGCATTTCTAATGAAAGACAAATGGAAGAATAAATATTTAACTTGGGAACTTCTTAAGGCAGTATTTATAATTACTCTGTAATTATATCCAGTCCTTGAGGGCGGATTTGGACATCCAGCATCCCACCACCTCCGTATCACTGTTCACACATACACCCCCCACACACATGCACACTCACACACATCCTGATTGGTGTGCATTAATTTATCTCAGTGCAGTAATAACACTAATGATATCCCATGGGCAACTGAAAGTTTAAAGTGGGTCTGAAGAAGGACAGTAGAAAAACGAAAGGGATAGTTAGCTTCTTTGTAGGTTGCGTAGTCTCATCTCTGTTGGCAGGAACACCATTTCTGAATCTGTATGAAGTTTAAATAGATGCCAGCAACAAACGCTCTGAAACGTTTGCACATAGACAGAAAGATCAGCGTCTGTGCTGACTAGAAGACAGAGACAAGGGGGAATGGAGAAGAAAAGAGGATTTAAGCAACACTGGCAGCTTTCACACTGTTTTTAGGTCAATGACAAGAAGCCTATTCAACAGTCCCATGCAGATTCACAAGTGAAAAACAGGCTGATGCTTGTAGTGCTAAACACACGAAAGGAACTCATCCATAGATACAAGTTGTGTAAAATGTCTACTTAGCTCCGTTTACTATCACCCTTCAACAAAGGCTCCCAGCAGGAGCATATAAAAGCACGAGGAGTGAAAGTCAATTCTTATTGTGCTAACTTCTCTCACTCTTCTCCATCCATGTAGAAGTTCAACAGGAGTAAAGTTGATACAGTCTTCTAGGATGACTGACTCCACCTTGTGTCCAGATTGGATGCTCTGTGTCCTTTAAAGCAATGATTCTGGAAATGACTCAAAGGGACAATGTTGTGCACATGCGTGTGTTTGAGTGTATGTGCAAATGTCTGCCTATGTGTGATGATAGGGGATTTGGGAAGCAGCAATGAGATCAAAGAGGGTTTAGAACAGTCTGTCGCCCGCCTAGAAAGCTTCATTCCTCACATACATTATTGTAGTGTGTGTGCGTGGTCATGGTCATGTGTCTAAGCACTAACTTTGTATGGAATAGACAGCTATTTAAAGCAAGGGCATTGACATCTTTTAGTTGCCTCTTTTACTATTTCTGTCATTAAGTCTCGAAGAAAAGTCATTTCTTACCTACCTGTGGTGATTCATAAATCACAAGTGGAGGAGAATATATCCAAAAGTGAATTTAAAAGAATAAACTGGATGTGCAAGATCACAGGAAGAGTAGTTTGGTTTTGAGAACAGCACTATGCAAAATCTTCCAATGCCATGTTTTAAATTAGGGAAAATGTTATATTTCATTTTATGCTGTGGTTCTGGTATAAGTGTTGGTTTGTTTGGTTTTTTTTAAGTGCGTGGTTTTAATTTTTTGGTATGTGAGTGTTTTAATTGTACTCCTCTTAGCTTAAGAAGTAGTGGTATTTTTACACAGATCCATCTATCAATAGCTTTTTTCTACAGAAATTAAACAGAACAATACCAGTTCTGGCATAATGATAGTAATAATCAGATAAGCATATTACATATAAGCAGTACAAATACTCTTGCTGAAGAAATAGCCAGACATCCCTTAAGTCTCTCCGATAGTGCCCCCTTCCTGTCATGATGGGTTTTAAGCTCCGAGCCCACATGCAGAACACCAAGACAGGAGAGCGAAAAATCAGTTAAACCGAATTTATTATAGTAACAATGAACAACGGTAGCAACGAAAGCCAGGTCCAGGGAAGACCGACTGGGACTGGAAACTGACAGTCTCTCAGGAGGGAGAGCAAAGTGGTGAGTTCAGGTGGAGTGGAAGACTGGAGACGCAGGAGTGGATGAGGTTTGATCTTACTGTTTGATGTATGGTTCTGGGTTAAGGAGGGAGGTTGTGGATGTCCGGGGTCCGAGTCTCTCTTGTGGGTCCAGGAGAAATGGAGGAGTGCGGCGGGGAATGGACAGGTCGGCTCAGGTTCGACGGAGACACAGAGGAGCGGTTTAGCTGCCAGTCGTGGGAACCAGGAGATACTTGAGAACAACGGAGAGATGGATATAGGAGCTCGGGCAACCAGTTGGTAAAATCCACGGCGTCACGAGGAGGGCTCTGAGAACAGGAAGGCAGCCAGGGTCTGATCGGTGAGTCCAGGATTTCCAATGGATCACCTGAAGGCAACAAGGAAACAGAGAATCAAGATTACTAGGGGGTTCAAGGTAACAAAGAGAAAACGCAGAGACAAGCTCAGGACAACCTCGGCACCGTGGAACTGGCAGCTCACTCCTTTAGTACACCAGCTGATGAGGCTTGATGGAGAACAGCTGTGCCGCTGGAAACCACACCGCACTCCATCCAGGACCTGGCGCCATTTGTTGGTGGAAGAGGGACAAGACGCACAGGAAAAACCACACAAAAGAAGACAGCAAACCCCGGATCATGACACTTCCATGAGCCCAGGATGTAATTAGGTAGTAAAAAAAGTTACTATACAAGTGATACCTAAACAAAGCCATTAGTTGATAAATCAAAAAAAGGTTGACCATAGAAACGTAAAAAAAAATGTAGTTAGGGTTGTCAAAGTTTACCTCTTAATGCATATCAATGCAACTTCTTTTTAAAGCATTAATTTATAAAGCACAATTAATCCACATCCATACATTTTTGACCTCATGTGAGCTGTAGTTTAAACGTTACTGGAAAAGGAGTAATATTATATGTAAATGGTGGATCACATCATGCGTTGTGCTGTGCTATCAGAATCCATGTTCAGCCCATTATCATCATCTCTGGGACATGTAAGCAAAATCTCAAGCTTAAGTTATTCTGTAAAAATGCACCACATAGAAATTAGATGTATTGGGATGGTTTATTTCCACAAATAACACGTATCGTGTTTGAATAAGAATTCTAACTGCACCCGTTTAGGTCGAGCAGTGGTTAGCGCGCACGACCCATATACGGAGGCCTTAGTCCTTGACGTGGGTGACCGGGTTCGAATCTGGCTTGTTATCCTTTCCCGCATGTCTCTCCTCCTCTCTCACACCCCCTTTCCTGTCAGCCTACTGTCTGGAAAAAAAATCAAGTCACTAGTGCCCTAAAAACTCAAAAAAAAAAAAAGAATTCTAACTGTACTTTATAAGATGAGTCCTACTGCTATATTACACTTTACAGTATTGTATTTCATCCATTCCATATTATTTGTTTACTTACTTTCACCCCTCTGTTTTTGTTAATATTCCTCAATGAAAAGTAAAACACAGTTATCTTGTGTTGAAGTGTATGAACTGTCATTTGTAAAATGTAAGTTTTATGTTTGTCTTTGAACTCCAGTCGGCCTCAGAACAAGGCTGCTCACACACATATAGTGTAATACTGGCCTACTTAAAGCAGTGATCCAAATGCTAAACTGATTAATTCTCCAGTATTCATGATCCTACAATTAATAATTATGCAAATTAGTAATATGGAAACTAAAGCAGGAACTTAAAAAAATCTTTCTAATGTATAAGAAGATAAGACACAGACACATTTTCCTCTCCTTGTTAAATTAACTTAAAACTACTATAAAGCTTTTAGGTCAGTTAGCATTACTAAATCTATTTCTACTTGCCAGATGTCTAAATGATTAAAGACTCAAATAATTAAGAAAGTGCCAGTATAGCTGTCCTTTTGTTGATCACTCAAATGTTTGTGAGACAACTTTTTCTGTTGCTGTTAGACAAATTGCTCTTTTTTTTGTCTTTTTTTTGCTCCACATAAGCAGTTGCAGTGGTCTTTAAGTTTGTCAGTAAAAGACTTGTTTCTCTGTGGATAAAAACACTCTTCTTTACAGGATCTTTTTCTGAGTTCATGATTATACACACATATCTATGGTTGTTGTTCATTTTGACTATTATATATTAATACTGTTTTAGACATATTCTGGATTTTTATGGTTAGAATTTGTTTCACAAAAGAAAACTGGATTTTCATGTTTTACCACCTTAAAAAGTTTTTTTAAGTCAGAGATAAAGTGAACCTCCCCGTCCCTTTGTGAATCATCAGAATTATGACAAATTCTGACACTCATGTTATACATTTTCTGTTCTAAATGTTCTGTCAGATAAAAAGAAAAACAGGACTGCTCTAAAGAACTTATCTGTAATCAATTATGTATGGGTAGAATCAGACTCTGAACAGAAACAAAATCTTATTTTCAACTTTGAATATAACAACTTTGAATATATTTTTTTAAGAAAAGCAAAAAAGAAAGATAAACTTCCCAAAGACAGAAAGCCCAGGATCCGCCCTTTTGCAGGAGAGAGGGAGAGCGAGCGAGTCGGTTTGATGTTGTTTTTTAATAGGACTTTTCAAAGAAAGATTATGTGTCTGTAATTTGAGTTTTAGGAATACTCGTTGGAGGTGAGGCAGCCCATTGTTTTTAGTGGGTTTCTTGTAGTTGGATGGAGTGTGCTTTCTTCCAAAGGTGAATCGAGTTTGCTCGTTATTCAAAGTCCAATAAAAGTTCACTCTACAAAACTGCTTCCATGTTCACGTGAAGTTGCTATTTATCTAAGCTAGTTGCCAACCAGGCTGCTTGCTGCTGTAAGCATACAGTTATGTGCCAGCAAACCATAGTTGTTAACATGAACCAATTTCAGAAACTAACAGTGGCGCTGGATCAGCAGCAGCAGATGGAGCAGAAGTGACCACTTGGTGGCTCTTCTGAAGATGAGTAAAGACAAGTTGAGATCGCTGTTTATGTATTCAAGGAGGAGCATGTGCCCTCTTGTGGGTGCTTACCATTATGACTGAATGGTTGACACCTTTAAATCTCTGCCCATAGAAAAACAAAAATCAACCCCATTTGAAAGAAAATCTGTCAAGGTGACAAGGAAATACTTGGCTATATGTTTTGTTATTTCTAGCAGCTTATCTTGTACTGAAATAGGTCCAGAAATACAAAGTGAGCTTGCTCTAAAAAGTAGGGTTCTTTGTATGTTAAGAGGCTAATACCGATACTTTATCTCTGTAGATGTAGTTCTGCATCAGAGTCAAAGAAGGGTGTGAGTCTGAAGATGTGAGACAAGGTGAGCTCATAATTGCAACATTAGATTATTTGCAGCAGTCACGAGGACACCTTCTAGAAGTTTGAACTGAAGCAAGCAGCAGCCAGTTCTATCATTAACTATTATGTGTCTAAGGATGGGTATCAGGTATTTGAGGCCAAATGCATCAATTCAGCTGGTGAATGAAATAACCATCAATATAATGTGATATGATTGTAGCTTAAAACCTTATGCTTTGTGAACTGGTGCAAGTAGAGGCCCACAATTTGGTGCTATGCCCCTGATGCGGCCCTTCATAAAACTCAAGTTTCATACAGAGAATGAGAGATGGTTTTATAGATTCTCCTACTTGACCTAAGGTTTTCTGCAGCTCTTCTATAGTTACCATGGGCCACCTGGATACCTCTCGGTCAAATTCTACCCTTGCAGGCCTGTGAGTTTAGATGGAAAGCCATTCCTTAGTATGTTTTCAGTTGAACTATACCCCTCAATGCCACATCATTGTGTTTCTTGGTCTTCATAATACTGTTTGCAAGCAAATTTTCCCTCAAAAATGCAGAAGCCTTTACAAGACAGCTGTGTTATAGTTTGTGTTTGTTTTAGGTGGGCAAATTCTAATGTAAAAATCAGTTTCAGGATATTTTGGTTTATGATAGTAAACACAGAAGTAAAGCACATTTCAGTTTTTTTTTTTTTTTAAAGATGAAAACAATACATCCTCTTCCTTTCTATACTTTGTACCTTCTGTACTAGCACATAAAAATTCCCCCAGAATCCACTGATGTTTTTGGTTAAAAACAGGACAAAGTTTTGAAATATTCAGGGGAAATCAACGCTTTTTGCAACAGACTGTACTTTAAATGTTTTGCAAGGGAGTTCTTTTGGGAGTATCTCAAATCTATTGTTAAGAGATTTTCTCTTTGTAACCACTGTTGAACAGCATGAGTGATTATTGACATTGAAACAAGGAGTACACAGAGAGATTGAGAAAAATTTGTGACAGAATCTCGGAAAACTTAAGGGTGAAACACAAAAGTAAATTAAGTCAAAATGTGGTGATATTCAATGACAAGGCAGGAGAGAATACGATATATCCTTAGAGCTATTTTATGTGTTTCTCTGGGCAAATAAAAGATCCAGTAAGGCGAAGAGGAAAAGTTGAGGGTGAAATTAAAGTAGAAAAAGGCATAGATTAGAAAAAAGTCAATCAAATCCTCTTCAGGGATCAGCCCTGGGTCAAGCGGAACATGGTCGCCCAAGTAGAAAATCCAGCTTGTATTGCCTTCAAAGCTTAAAAATTTTTCTCCCGATTGTACTTTCTGAACTTTATGCTAAAAGTTTTTTTCTGTATATGGGCATATATTTTTTTTGTAAATATACCCCCTCACTTAATCATTTTTCATCATTACTCTTTTCATTGAGTTATTATATCTTTCCAAAAGATCACTTTGTACTTTGGCATGTCACTAATAGTTGGTCTTAGTCAAGAGGGAGTGAAAAGAATTACAAACACATTCTGTTAAAATCCCAATCCATCACTGGAAAACAGTGAAAGAGTTTGCATATCTCAGTTTTGTAGTTTGTTTGTTTGCAGAAGGATCAAAGACTTACCAAGAGCACACTTGATATGCAGTTTATTGTAATTCCATATAGAATAAAAATACATAAAACAAAACAAAACAGTATTTCTCTTGTCTGAGGGTTATTATATTATTATGTTTTTGCTCACCTATACAAATCACTGATCAGGTCCTTGTTATTATGGCCATAGGTGTATAAAAAGCCAACATCTTGGCTTTCAGATTGCTGGTAAAAACATTTGTAATGGACTCGGTTGTTCTCTGGGTCTCAGTGAGTTCCAGAGTGGTATTTTGATAGGATACCTTTTGGGTAATAAATCTAATGGTGGGATTTCCCTTTCACATTCCAAAGTAGACGTAACTGGAAACATTGGTAAATCAGCTAAAAAGCTGCATCCAAGCCTTACATCACTAGGTGCCTCCAAAGAATCGGTGCAGAGGCGTGAAGCAGTCCATCTCTAGTCTCCAGAGAAGTGGCAAAATATTTTGCTGAGTTAACTCAAGCTGATGGAAGACAATTTGGATGAATTATCATACAGTTGGACCAACTCCCTGGTCAGCAATGTCGGTCCGCCAGCCTGTATTCTGTCTTCACGATAACAAGCTGCTGTATGGGGTGGTGATACTCCAATTACTGCCTTATTTGCAGCACAGCTTTACGATACTGCTATCATGGCAGACTTATTGCTTTCCACGTTAGCTGCCAGCAATACTAGTGCATCCAGCTGTAGTCAGGAGTAACATTATAAAGCTGGCCATATACAAATCATTGCAGTCAGTGATTTGAAGCTCTAAGTCTATTTGGGTGAGGATTCTGCTATCAAGCTTCTAGCTGAAGGGTCACCACATTCTATGGATTACCAGACATTCAGTCCAGTCAGCTGGATGCCTCCTCAGTAACTGCTCATGCTGATGCTTTGAAGCCTATGTATCATCCAATACTGCCTATGTCTCTACAGAAAAGACAGCATCTCAGGTAATGTGGAAGCTTTGCTTTGCTTTGTGATGCAAGGCAATTTTGGGGGGGGCTGGCACTACTAGTTTAAAATAACAAAAACCTTGTGTCATCTCTATTGATGAACTTAGTAGCCTAGAAATCCTTATTATTTGGAGTGTGGGTTTTGGTCAGAGGACCAGTGGTAATTTTCCGTTTGAAAGATCTTTGGTAAGTGTTAGATTGTCCTGGGACAAATGCTTTATATTCAGAATGTTGCAATGTAGTAGCAAGGATCCTTTGTGAATAAAAAATCTTGTTTTAAAGTTTGGAGATAAAGTTTAAAAATCCCTATTCAGTGACTTGCAGTTGTTTTCACATTCCTTGATTTTTTTTTTTTTTTAACCAATCTTATCAAGTTACAACTACAATTTGAATGGTTTGACTTGGGCTTTATTTACTGGATCAACACAAAAGTACCTAAATTGGAGGTGGAAAGAAAAAAAAAAGCTTTAAAAGCTTAAAGCTTGCCACCAGTTTCAAATGTATGACAATCAGTTTGAACCAAAGCAATTGGTTTTATTCGATACACTCGATATTCGATAAATCATAAACATCCCAACGCAACTACTGTAAATTAAATGTAGGTGTTTGAACTTTGAATTTTAACATATAAATGTTTTTATATAAAACATTTTATTGTAGCTCTGGCTATATGTTTAAAGCTATGGTCCTGCTGGGGGCACACATTAAAATTGACACAAGACTTCTGGTTTATGTTTTTTGTTTTTGACGTTGTCCAGCTGCTAATTAACTCTGACAGGCATAGAGGGAATCTCCATGTTGGGGGAAAAAGCATGTCCATAATATGATGCTGTCATGTTTCAGCAAAGTCAGTGTGTTTTTCAAGCTGATTTATTATAATAATGTAGATCAAAAGGTGAAGTTTTCTCCAGGGTCTCTTGGTTAATCATTTACTAAACTTATGTAGCATGTCCATGGATGCCTGAACCCTGTAGGTTTACAGCTGTCCCATATTAGTGCTTAGTACAATTTTAAACTTTTGGTTATGTATATGTTTTAAAGCTTTTCATACCTTTATCAATATCCCAATCATACCCATCTG
>JAUZNJ010041027.1:0-10162 GCA_034780135.1 Jordanella pulchra | reverse complement strand
TTGCCAGTATGTGACGTGTGAATTTCTCCGCTGTGAGATCAATAAAACTCATCTAATCTAATCTAATCTAATCTAAAGGCTTTCCATCCCGTTCCATGCATTAATCCTTGTTCACAGAAGCCATTTACATTCATAAATACATTTAGTTGTATTTATTTATAGATTTTGTATGTATTTTACTTGCATAGATTTCATTTATAATTATTCACATTAACAGTGTGATATGAACATTCTGTTCCCAGGACGGTACCTTACCTGATGAGTCTTCATTGAAGACATCGTCTGCAAATCAGAAAGAAAAGTTGCATCAACATTCGATTTGATACTGATTTCAGTCTGTCTGCATTCATCTGTAGCTTTGGAAACTAGTGATGTTTGCAGTATGCATGTCTACATCAGCTGGGATGAGCTGGAATGAACATCAGCACTTTGTATCATTTGGGTTTATGTCTGTATATGTCTGATTAGACCAATAATGTTTATTGTCATTTTGAAGCATAGTGATATTTTGTTTAGATAAAACACACCTGACACACACACACTTCTATAAAAGGAAACAGAAGCATCCTTAGAGGACACCCATGAAACACTAATTTTAAGGCATTAAACAATATTAGCAGTTTTATTAGCTGTATATCATTTCAATCTAGTCATTAACTGTAGTGCTGAATATCAGCGGTTCGCCATGTTGGGATTTCCTCACCTAGATTCAAACTATTTCATCATGTTTCTCCTCAGTGAATTTATGGCATTCTGGCGCAATCTCATCTATTATCCTATCAGTTGTGTTTAGTTTATTTATGTAGCTTTAATTCCCATCATATAATCTCTCTTTATAAATCCAGACCAACCAGATCATCACAACCGATTAAAGCTTAAAAGTTTTCTATCTAAGAAAAAAACAACTGACGGCATCAACTCATTGACTCTTGATCAGTCCCTGAAGTGGCAGTCTGTGGGGATCAAACAAGGTACTTACAGCCTTCTTTAGAAAGCAAGTGCTCTGCAGGATGGCCTAGTCAAAGTCCAGACCTCATTTGAATTGGGATTTAATAGTTAGCTTCATATTTCTTTGACCACTGACTCTGGTTTCCCAGCTTCAAGAACCTCTTGGTTCATCAGCTGCTCTGTTACAACATTATATCTCATTTCACAGAAACATTTTGGACCTTTTTCAGGACCTTGACCAAGTGTTTCTTCTTCTCCGAGGTTCTGTGAATGACTTCAGGAGCTCCTGTTTTCTTGATCCTTTCTCACATCTATCCACCTAGTTTAATACTTTATTCTGAAATGATAGTTTGACCTTCAAATGTATATTTTGTGTCTAAGGCGACGTTTTTTGAGAAAAACTGGTTCAGAGAAAAATAAAATGTTCATATTTTGGAGGGAAGTTAAAGGAGCACAACCACTTCTGTTGCTTTAGGTGACCTTCACAGGGTGGTGTAGTGGAGGAATCCAGCCCAGCAGTAGAGCTGCAGCATGGACGCTTCAGAAAACCATTTTCTGTGGTCTGTCTTTATGTGGAGACAGCTGGTGATTGTTTTGGTTACAACTTGTTGTAAACAACATTTAAAGCAGGATGATAATCCATCCAGTGAAAAATGAACCAATATGGTTGGATGGACCAGAACCTTGGTGCTTCTCTCAGTTTCTATTAGTGCCACACTATCTTAGCTTCTGGGCATCCTGTGCTCCAGCCAGGGAACCTCTCTGTGATGCTGATTAATCTCATCTTTTTGTTCCCTTGCCTATATCTACATGTCTTCCACCCTGTTTGTTTTGCACATCAAACTTCCTGTGTGAAGCCTTTCAAACTGACATTTTATTAATTCCCATTCATTAAATTTTACTTTAGTTGGGGGAGTCTTCAGTTTTGTCCCTGTGAACTAAAGAAAAGTGGAACAAACCCAGGAGTTGATCAGACACGTACTGTCGGTCTGGCAGTAGGTAAACAGGTTAACTTGGTAGAAGTCAAGCTGGCTCAGGGGGGTTGGGCTTGGAGCAGAACCTTCCTGTTGCTGGTTATCCCCATTGCTGAGGATCTTTCCATTGCCTGGGTCCTCTTCCATGTCTGATCTATCTATTTCCTGTAAACAAAGACCAAGAGTCATTACTAGAATTAGGAGCCAGGGGAGACATTCAGCCCACACTGTAAACAACCTGTTTACATCAAGGTCTCATTGTGTGACCATTATGAAATGTGACAAAGTATATTTAAGAAATGTCACATTTAATAACCTCTGTGAAAACAATTTCAGTCATAACTTTGTGCTAATGTTAGAAGATGTTCTAGTTGTACTTTGAGGTAAGGGTCCCACCTTTGTAGAGCTGCTTCCACTTTCGTCATCCTCTCTTGTACCTGCCAGATTATTGCAGAAGGATAGATCTCCAGCCCCCTGGTTAGTCAACAACAGACATAGAAAGTAGAAGGTGGTTAAAAAAATGCCGACACAAGCAAGCAAAGTGACATAAAAATGGAAATCAGGTACTGTAGTTTTCAGTGTCACATTGGTTATTATTTACCCTCAGTTTGTTTTCATTTCAGTCAGTAAAACTAAAATGCTTGTAGAATACTTAAAGATATGCGTTTGTATTTTTGTTATGCACAGTGATGTACTGTGCTGATTTAGATTGTTTACGTCACCATTTCCCCCAAAAGTTACTAATCTGGAAATGTAGATGATGTTTGGTATCAAGTGAAAATATACCAGAAAGCTCTGAGCTGACAGACTGGTATTGTTCTTTACCAGTCAGTCCAGTTCTTTACATGTCAGGAGATCAAGCAGTTCCGGTATCTCTCTTCAGACAACATTGTTCTCTTGCCATTGTGTTAGCTAAACATTGCTAGCACTAGCTTTAAAATATCTTCCCTGCAGCTCAGAGACTGAAGCATTGGACTACATGAGCCACATGGCTTGGATCAGAGCAACCCCAGAAAACTAGCTCAGAAACTCCAATCTGGGTTCTCAACCTGAACATGTTCATGGATAGGGGAGCTTAACCCCTCTAACATGTGGGAACACATAGAATGACAGACATGTTATCCAAGTATTTACTCCCCCCCACCACCCTTATTGTGGCTCACCATTATTAGGTCGGCATACGCAGGCAGTGACTGGCTCCTTCCCCACGGTTTCATAGGAAGGGGATCATCTTCAGTGGTGTCTGCAGGAGATGCAGACTCCTCTAGCTGGCTGTCAGGTGTTACTACACCTCCTGATAAAGAATACAGAGTCTGTTCTTCCTACAACCGGACAACACAGCAGAGAGTCAGTTTGGGCTTCAATAAAGTCTGTCATCAAACTAACATCAAATATGTACGATGAAGACTTGTCAGTAACATGGGGAGTGTCTGGGGACAGATCATGTCTGAAGATGAATCCGCTCGATCGAAAAGCATTTTCACTAAAGTGAAAAAATGAAGAAAAGAAGCACTCCTCAGATGTAAAGTGTTTGTGATTTTTATTTTCCTTTTCTTCTGCAGACATACTGAAGATTCTGACTCACTGAACATGACTGAATCAGAATATGCATTAATATATATGAGTATGGAGGTGCAGACTAGGATGGAGTGAGAAAAACCTCAACTCATGATCCTCTTCTTCTGAGTGTTTGAATTTGTAGCTGCCCTCTGGTAAAACACTTTAGAAAACAGCAAACTTCAACTTATACCAAATAAAATCCTCAACAAATTTGGTCTTGGATATTTAGACATAAAAAATAAATAGATTGGATTTTTTTCCTTACAACCCCCCCTTGCAAACCCCGCAGCCCAGCTAACTCCACATAACACCTCCCACAGGGCTGTACCACCAACATGAAAACCAGGCCAGAGACCTAGGATACTGGAAGCTAAGTAACAATGGTTGACATTTCAGAACTGAACTGCTGCAAAACAGTTTGCAACATGCCTTTGTGAGATTCAGGAACCCTTGTGGTTTGGGGAGTTGAACAGACTGGAGGAGAGAGAGCTTCCCTTGATGTGAGACACATTGAACAAAGGGAGCACCCCCACTCTGCTGTGAGCCTGCCATGCTAAATACCAGCTGCTGGAGAAAACAAAGCTTCAATAAGCAGAGGTGGTCAGAGGTAGACGTCTGGGACAAAGTAATGGTCAGAGGTTTTTACTAGAACAAAAAGTCTTTGATGATTTTAATCATTTTATCTGTTTACTGTTGAGTAAAGACAAAGCAAACAAGATGGACCACATAATGCACCATACTACAGTAATATGTTTTGAGCTGTTATAAAGCTAAAGCAAGCTTTATTTCGCTAAGGGTTTAAAACGCTGCTCTAACATAAACATTTTATGTGTTCTTCCATTTGCTCATTACATTTTGATTACCAAATTATGACCAAAAGTCATTTAATGGAATCCTAATTTCTACTAACTGCTAGCTCACTCAAAGAAGATTAAGAATCAATTAGCGAAAGGTTGTTGATGTCTGATTTAGCAAACCATTTAATAAAACATTATTTGGTCAAATAATGTTTTATTCTTCTCATGGATTTGCATTGATTGTTTTGAAAACTTTCCAATTGCTCTAAATTAGCCAAAAGCTAATTTGATCACATTCCAAATTCTTGCAGATAAACTTTGGTTCTCAAACATAAAATCCACTACAGTGTGACATCATTGCATCATCTCATTGATTCTGGTTTTCAACCATGTTTTTCTTCTTCTTTGTTCACAGTAACTTAGTTTTAGTTGAGTTTCACTAGTTTTTAGTCAAGAGTGTTAAACTGAAATATGTTTGACTTGGAGCTGAATGATTTTTTTTTAATAATCTCTTATATTTTGAACAGAGCTTGTGTTGAATTTATTCTGTATTGTGCAGAATTATCTGTTTGACCAGGATTTGAGCTCGATTCACACTTTGTTATTGTTCTAACACGCAGCCAATAGGGTGTGTGTTTATAAACAATATATGACATTCTGAATAATATTTGAATAAGTAACATATTTATCACCCCTACCGGGGTGAATAATAATTATATATTAAAGTGATCAACACTTTATGCTGTCCCCTGAGTGGCATTGTAGTGATCACAACATATATTAAAATATCATAACAATTGATATTATGAAAACATAACGACAAAATCCTAAAAACATCTGGAGCAGCCAAACATCAGAGTGTTCACTGAGCCAGCTCATCTGCACAAGGTCAACCCCTGCTCGTGTCAACCCCAGTGACTGAGAAGAAAATAAGAGCCCTGGCAGCAACAATCTCCACTAGAGGGCAGTATAGCCCAATATACAACAAAGCAGGCAAAACCAATTTGAAGCCTATAACAAACTGCAATTATTGTGGAGGTAGCCACCCTGCACAAAGGGATAAACAGCCAGCATTCGGCCAGCAATAACACATGTTTAAAAGGATGAATCATCACAAAAGGTGCTGCAAATCAAAGTCAGCCAGTCAAAATCCAGAAATGAAGACATTTGTAAAGAAAAGCTAAACCAAACACCAGGGCATCAGATGTAGGGCAGCCAGAATACACTGCTTCTGATTATACTTTCTATGTAGATATCTGTGGCGATCATCATCGCCCAAATGATAAATCAAGATGAAGGGTTTTAATTGCAAAAGATAATCCAACTGAAATAAAAATCACAATAGGTTGTCTGTCCTGCCCACTGCATCCCCTTGGCAATGCAGGCATGAACTTGACAACATGGCAAAAAAAGGCATCACCACTCCACTCACTGAGCCCATGGACTGGGTTTCATCAGTGGTCGCAGGACACATCAAAGACAAAGACAAAAAAAAGACTGTGCATCAACCCCGACAATTTAAACGAAGCTTTGTTGCTCTCAGCCAAACGTTGAGTGCAACAAAATTTTCTGTTCTAACTGTAAACTGTAAGTCCAAGCAACTGAAACTCGACAGGAAGTCCTCCTTGCTGACCACATTCAGGACATCGTTTGGGTGCTAAAGGTGCCATTTGGCTAGACTCCACTAGCAAAGTTCCTATGCACTCAGTGGAAAAACTGTTTGCTGGTTATCTATGGGCCATCATAGTCAATGGCATGATTGTGGGAGATCCCAGTGCTGCAGAATATGACTGGACACGACAACAAATTTAAACAAGGCACATCCTTCCTGTTCCTGAAGATCAGCCACAGCAACAACAACATGTCATGTCCTCTTCTCCTTCAGCAGCACTGGATATACCAGGGATTCTTCCAACTGCACCATTACCCTCTCGCTTCTCTCAGCCAAGTGCTCACCAGTCTACCAGGTTGTACGACACAGCTTCTGCTTTGCTATGCCATGCAATGATTCTCCATATGTGACACGCTCAGATGTAATTTGGAAACCAAGAGACGAAGACTGAATTATACCTTCATATGCACATATTTCTTAACTAGATTAAAAAATTAAAAGAAGCAAAAAAAAAGGGGGGGGGGTGTATTTCTGCATATTTCTATACAAATTCCAGGATCAAAGATGTTGCAACCAGTAAGTTCCTCATCAGTATGTGCATCATTCTATGTAGGGCCCCAACTAAAGCGGAGGATGGAGAGCATTGACATGAATGAGTGGCATTTTACAGAACATGAGCCTCATTGGATGCCTTACTTATAGTGGTGGTTCTCAGAGACAGACATGTTTGGGAAACTGTGTTTCTACCAAGTGGTCATGACCTTGGATTAGATCTACTTATTCATTCAGACTTTAGGGGAACTATTTCCAGTTCAACCATTTACGTTTTTGACGATGTTCTAATTACTTCAAGTGTTTCCTGTTGTGTAAAGAAAGGCGACTAGAAGCTAATGATGGTTGCATGGCACTCAATGCTGACATGTCCTCGGCTGTTATTTATTCAATATTCAATCGATTTCAGTTTATAAAGCTGGAAAAGGCCACTAAAGCTTTAAACAGTATAAGGATATAAGGTTAACATTTATGTGCTTCCTCCTCACTTTGATTGCTATAATATGACTAAAGAGCCCTTTTCAAATTAGTTCTCTCTTTCTGCTACCTACTAGCTAGCGTCTTAATAAGAGAAGCTTGCTAACAAAGCCTGTGTTGCCAACTCCTCTGTAAGAAAAGCAGCTACTGGCTGTCCCAAAAGTCGCTAAAAGTTGCTAGATGATGTCATCACCTAATCTACATAATTGGTTGTATTGCAATGCGCTAGCATGCTGGGAAAACTCACTAAATTTAGCGAGAAAGTTGCTAAGTTGGCAACACTGAACAAAGCTAAGTCCTTTACCATCATTTGTTTCCTCAGGAGTAATTACAGAGGGTTATGAGTCAGTTGTCAAAATAGTTTATGATTTCTGATTTAGGTAAATCCAACCACAGGGACATCAACCTTCACAGCCTCCCAGGAAGGCCTATGCCAGGATCCTGGAGAGGAAAGTCCAGCTGATATTGAACCTGGGCTTCAAGAGGAGCAGTGGCTGGGGTCTCCTTAAGAGATATGATGAGGAGTCTGTCATTTGGGAAAGGCTTGGAGTAGAGCAGTTTCTCTTCCACCTCAAAAGGAGTCAACTGAGGAGGATCAGACATCTTTTTTGGATGCCCTCTGGACGCCGCCCACCAGGTGAAGACCCGGGGGAGGACCCAGGACTCACTGGAATATGTCTCTGGGCTGGCCTGGGAGCGTCTCGGCTTCCCCCAGCAGAGCAGGAGGACTCTGTGGAGAGAGAAGTCTGGGAGTCTCTGGTGAGACTGCTGCCCTCGCAACCTGATCCTGGATAAAGCGGAATATGGTGACATAACAATTGTCCTAAATTAGTTTAAAGGCTAATTTCATCACATTCATCCAAAGAAACGTTGGTTCTCAAACATGAAATCTATGTTGAACTGTGACATCATTGCATAATTTTATTGATTATGTTTTTTTTTTCCTTCATAGTAGTTTGGTTTAGTTTAGTTTCACTAAGAGTTTTGAACTGAAGCTTGGTTGACTTTTTGTTAGTAATTTTATATTTTAAATAAAAGTGGTGATGAATTTATCCCATATATGTGCAGAATTGTCCGTTTGACCTGGATTTGAGTGCCATTCATACTTTGAACTGTGTATTCATAAACAATATACAACTGTTCAAAAGTTATTTGATTAGACAATAAAGTTTCAACAGCATTTAATTGCACAGCATTCATGTGTGGCATTGAGTGTAAAATTATTCCATAACCTAGGATTTTGCGAGAGGTTTGATTTCTCTACCTGCTTACAGTCTGATTTTTCTGAGTTCACTGTAAACCTGTGATGCTCACGTGTCTCTGACCTGACAGTCTGCACAAATATTTTACATTTAACTTTTCCTATATGAGAGCAGAAACTGTTTATTTACAAATGGTCCTTCTTCTTACCTGGATGATCTCTTCATAGGACTGTCTGATAGAGTCTTGGAGGGGGGTGTCCCTTTCCCCAGCCTCCTCCACCTTCCTTTTGGCTTTTTTCACCTCCTCCTTAAGCTTCTTCAGCCTCCACCGAGCTCGGGCCAGTTCCCGTTCATATTCCTCCACCTGGCTCTCCTTCTGTGCCTCCTCTGCTTGTAAAGACAGGATCTGGGAGGAAACCAACTTACTTATTATTAAAAAGAAGAGGTGTACAATTTCTGTTTAATATCACGTTGGAATAAAGTTAAGATCTGATTCAGTTCATCTGTCTCCCAGACATTTTAACCAATTTCTTATAAAATTATGAACATGTAAATAAAAGAAACCTAGCAAATCATATTGCTTTAAGAAGGTGATATGGAGCAGCAGCCAGTGTCTAGTCAACTAACTCCACTTTGTGTTTTATAATAAAGAGCTCCAGCTGTTTACCACATTTGGGTTACCCAAAGCTACAGCAACAGGAACTACAGGAACAGGAGCTCTAGGAATCCTAACCTCTGCTCTCCCCTATCTACAGGAACAGTATATCTCTACACTTTCCTTATTCCAGTTCAGGTCTGGATGGCTTTGGGGTTAGGAGGCACTTATTAGTTTCATCTTTTAATTCACCTTTATCAAACTGGGCTGGTACCAATTAGAGGGCCTTAAACACAATCACCATGGCTCACCAGTTGCCTGATCTCTCCCTTGAGGTGATGTGACCATCAGAAGAAACTGTGTCCCTCAGATATTATCTTAGAGAAACAGAATATCTGTCTTCATTAGGACCATAGAGTTTGGATAAAGTCTACCTCCAGGACAAAGGGGAGATTTTCAGGCATTGCTACCATGAGCTTTTAAAGCTATGTTAGTCTCTTAGGGTGAATTAAGAGACTCCATACAAAGCAATCATCCTCATGAGTCTAAATTTTCTACCTGCCTCTGGTGGGTGATGGTGGGCTCAGTCTTTGCTGCTTAGTTGTGAGTTTTGCTTTTCATGCTTGTTGATTCTCAAATTACCCCAGAAAGCAAAATATTTCCTTTAATTAAATTAAGGAAAGTTTCTGAAACTCCTTGGAAAGACACTGGTGGACTGAGAGGCTAAAAGAGACATGGCTGCTTAGAGAGGATTGGAGCAGACGATGAGATGAGTTAAGACAGCTACAGCTAAAAACCAGTTCGACGTGCCATCCATCAGTACCTTCTGACTTTCTTCGTAGCAGAGCTGTCTTGTTGCCTTTATCTGCTGAATCAGTTTATCTTTGTGCTTCTCAAATTTTACCAGGGTCTCCTCTAAGTCCTTACAGTCTGAT
This sequence comes from Jordanella pulchra, assembly GCA_034780135.1. Taxonomy (NCBI): domain Eukaryota; kingdom Metazoa; phylum Chordata; class Actinopteri; order Cyprinodontiformes; family Cyprinodontidae; genus Jordanella; species Jordanella pulchra. The sequence goes on along the minus strand of JAUZNJ010041027.1, from coordinate 510 downwards.
TGCTGCTCCTGAAGCTCCAGGTTCTCCACGGCCAAAGTGTTTTCCAGCTCCTATGAGATCCCCAAACAAACATACATCAACAGATTGTTCAGCATCAGATCAACATCCTAAGGTAAAATTATTTTCTTGCACAGCAATAGGCTCCCAGTTTTAGGGCAGGCGACGGTGGAAAAGGAGGAACATGTAGCTTGTTGGCTGAGCTGTAATCCATTAACTGTAAAAAAAACTGTCTTCATACAGTCAGGCTGACTTTAAGGTGGAATTAGGCTGAATGGATCTACAGAAGCTCAGCAAGTTGTTTCATCAGCTTTGTTCAAAGTAACCTGTGATGTCAGCTGTAGCACCCCTTCAAATATGACTGGTTTATCTACAGAAGGTGACGCTGCATCTGAGGTAACTATAGAACCTGAACTTAGTTTAGACTGTTTGGATCTAGTTGAACTCTCAGAGTTAGCAAAACTAATATCTTCATCCAAGCCTTCAACTTGTATGTTAGATCCAGTTCCAACA
>JAUZNJ010041026.1:0-10162 GCA_034780135.1 Jordanella pulchra | reverse complement strand
ATAGATAGATAGATAGATAGATAGATAGATAGATAGATAGATAGATAGATAGATAGATAGATAGATAGATAGAGATGGAAAAGGGAAGCTTATGAAGAAAAAAACACTGTCCCTACTGTGAAACATGGAGGAGGCTTTGTTATGTTCTGGGGCTGCTTTGCTTCATCAGGTACAGGGTGTCTGAATCTCTGCAGGGCGCAAAGAAACCTGAAGACTTTCGAGTGATTCTAGAAAGCAATGTGCTGCCCAGTGTCTGAAAGATTTGGTGTCAGTCACACATCATGGGTCTTTAACAGGATAATGACCCAAAGCACATAGGAAAAAAACACTCAGAGCAAACATGGGACTATTCTGAGGTGGTCTTCTATGAGCCCTGACCTAAATCCTATTGCCTTCAATAACCTTCAAACCTGAGACGACTGGACCAGTTTGCTCATGAGGAGTGAACCAGGATACCTGCTGAGAGGAGTAGAAGGTTTTTCTTTCATTAAACGAGGGGTACCAACAGTTTTGTCCACGTCTGTGCCGTCCAGAGACTGCCGATTGAAATAAGACTTTAAGGCTAAATATGGCACATTTACATGACTAAACTGCTCATGTTGATTAATGTGCTTTCCCCTTTTGAATAACACTAACAGACAGTACAAGTAATGACAAATAAAATAGGACAAACTGCAACTGTGCTTTTTGGACATTCGACTAATTACAGCAGTAGCAGCTTTTTATCTGGGTACAGGAGCCTTTCAACAGGTATGATTTATAGACTCCATCTGCTATGCTTTCAGAAATACTTGCATGTTTTAGATTACTTGTATCAAACTACAGTTGTTGATCTTCACAAGTTTCTCGCTGCAAATGTTTGTATTACATGACAACAAACCTGGATGTTTTTTATTTTTTTAAAGTTCACCAAGGGTTAAATTAAGATCTGGACTTTGACTGGAGCATTCTAACACATGATTATGCTTTGATCCAATCCATTCTTATAGCTCTGGCTGTATGTTAGATTCCCTGCTTGAAGGAGAGCCTGTATAGGAGTCAGGCTATAACACAGTTTCTTCCAGGATTACAATGTATAAATTTTCATCCATCTTCCTGTAAGCAGCTTGGATTTCTACACTGTTATTCAGTGTCCCACAGAATGATTGACCCTCCACCATGTTTTATTGTGGGGGTTCTCAGTGTTAAAGAAACTTAACGTCTTTCATGTTTTACTTTATTTGAAACAAATAAATAGCATGCTAGATATGTGGAACAAGAAAGTAAAGGAAATCTTTACATAGGAATGCAAAACATTTGCTTTGGGAATTTAGCTTAAAGAAAATATTAATATTTTATTGTTCGGATTTCTTATCAAGTCCCACTTGAATGTCTATATACTGTATTCCTATCACCTTATTCAAAAAGTAAAACGATAAACGATTTAAAATGAGTTGTTTTCATTGTTTTTTTTACTTGAAGGATGCAGATACTTACAACTGAACATACTTTCATGCAATTACATGTCTCTTTCCAACAGATGTACGACGAATGGCGAAAGAGATGATAAAGAAAATGTCACACAGAACCGCCCCCCTCTGCCCCTCCTCTCGGCTTCGCCTTTCATTATTTATTTACTGTCTGCAGCTTTTCCATCGCGCGCATATTGATGCAGGGAAAGCTGGGCGTGAATGCGTGTCAGAATCTTTTTCTGACGAGGGAGACAAGGTGGAAGTAATCAGCAGAGCGCTGATGCAATATGACAGCTCCTAGAACCGCTGGTACACAGTTAAGAGCCGAAAGGAGACGAGAAAGGGAGAGGTGGAAAAAAAATTCTCCTCTATGGAAAGAAGCAGCAAGATTTTCACGGGCAACAATTGGGTGAAAAGTAGATTTCTAAAGTTCTGAAAGTTCAACTGGAAGAAAATCGGCTTCTGGGTCTGTGTTGTCAAAGCTTGTCGCTGAAAATTACTGAAACCTTTTTGCAATATGCACTTCTTTCACTCATTCAACAAGCTAAGTGAGCTGCCAAGTTTTAGAGGATGCGAAGTGCTCAAGTAATTTGAGTAACTTGGAAACTTTGTGGGTGTAGGAGTCATAAGAGAAGGAACTGGATTTACCTTTCTGAAGAACTCCAACCAAATACAAATCAACTAAAGAGAAGGAAGGAAGCCACGCTGTGCGAAAATGACAAGATTTCTCTCCCTCTCTCTGCACTAATCTAATGTGATGGTTCCTCCCTTCCTTTCTGTGAGAAAGCTATAGATTGATTAGTTATTCTGCAGCCATCATGGAGTGCACCGGGCTTCTCTCAGTGTAGCACACCTGTACGTATCTCCCTCACACATCTGTACATCTCTATCTCCTACATTTCTGTCTCTGTCATCACCTCTCTCTGTCTCTGACTAACACCTTCTCCCTGTCTCACTCACACACACAGAGCGAGACACACACACTATCTACTCCCCCTCCCATCCTCCTCTTACCCCACAGAGGCAACCTTTCTCTGTGCCGTAATTGATGAATGTGAAAGACGAAGCTTTTAGTGTCTCCCTACCTGTCCTCTTCACGTGTCTATCTGGAAGACGCACACACAAAGACACCAAAACACATTCAAACACATACATAGAGGTGCTGGAAGACTGATTGATTGGGACGCTTGGCTTCATGATGGCTGGCGACATTTCTTCACATCTTGTCAACGCCTGTGGCAGCCGGAGTCTCAGCGTGATCTCTGAGGAATTAGGCAATCAGAGTCAGCAGGGTTGAAGTCCAGGAAAGTGTCCCTCTAAGGGTCTAAATTCATTTAAAATATATACCTAGAAAAAAAAATCATCTGGTCAACCTAATATATACATGTACAGTTTTGTCTAAATTTGCTCCAACTCACACTTTAAATTAGGTTAATGACGGAGATTTTTAATTGTTCATGTATTTCCCATAAAATATTATGCAAGAACAGTTTAAAATGTTAAGATGAATATTTTTCAAGGAATGTATCTAAATGCAGTGTTAAATGTCTTGGTTCGATCAGTAAAAATCTTAAAAAAAAGGTTTTTAATACAGCACTTATTTGCCAGAGCAAAGACGCCTATTGTAACTAGTAATGGTTTATTGCATGTTAGAAATATGGCTTCTTCCAGAGCTTTGTACAAAATGTTCAAAGAGGTGATCGTTGCTTCAAACATACATGAAAACCAATACAAATAGCTAACAATGTTCCTAAAGATACAGCCTGTAATATAACTTGCAAGCTAAGCTACATAGACAACCATATAGATAACATAGAGACCAAAACTGGAACGTTTGAAGCCACCAATCTTTACGTCATAATAGGTCACAATAGTAAAAGCTGCCTTTACTAAACACTAAAGATGCTTGTCATAAAAGGGGTTAAATAAATTTTAAGCTGCACAGGTCGTTAAACCTGATGCTTTCTGTCTAATTTAGAGCAACAGCTTTCAGTATGACAACTAATACTATGGTGTGCTGTTCTGTTATATAAACTGTGTATTTATATGAGAAAGTAGGTTATCAATAAACCTGAAGTAGGTGTTTGTTCTCCTATCAATTGACCAATAGCAGAAGTCTCTGTATTGAGGACAGTAATAAAATAAGTTTAAATTTACTTAGAGATGCTTACATTTAAGAATCTTCTGAAAACATATTATGACAGCAGCAGCCTAAAAAAAGATGAAATTGAAAAAGCACTCGGAGAGCGCAGACCTCCGCCAAGCACCAAATGTTTTTCCAGTATTGTGACTTAAACCTATAGCTAAAGCTCGCACATTATCTAGATCATTACTAAATATCATGAGTTGTTCCTTGGCATGAGGTGCACCTCTGGGAAAAAATGTCACTAAAAGTTGTTCATTCCTTTTAAAGTAATCCTGCTGAAAAACCAAGAACAATCTCTGTTCTTGTGTTTTGGTATTTTTGTATTTTGAATAATAATTTTTGCCTTTCTGAGTCCAATGTTAAAGACGCCATGCTCTGTTTTTGGGGAACTGCTTGTTCTGCCAAATTATGCTAAGTATGGATATTTAGTACACTGTTCGTCATTTAGAACATGCTCAATATTTGAGCAATGTGTCTATTAGAGACCTGGATACCAGCTTGATGTCAGGAAACAAGATAAACAAAGGAAAGAAACACAAAAAAAAATACAGGAGAAGAAGAAAATAAAAATCATACCACACATGCCAAGCCTTATATTACTTATCTTTCAACTGATCTGTGCTTTGCAAAAATACTTATCCACCTATTTCTGCAATTCGTCACATCAATAAAATGTATTTCAATTGGGTAGAGTGACATACTGGGGGCCTGCATTACCTTACTTTTTAAAAAGTATGCTCTGGATTGAGATTAATGGCAGGCCTACCTGTTGCTAACCTGGAATAAGCTGGATTAATACACGTAGTTCAATTTGAATTCTACACAGTATCCATTTTGAAAGGCTCTTGTGGAAAGTGTTTCCCAAAGGGAGGGACGTTCAGTACAACTCTTCGAGTAAATCACCAAGTGGCTCCTGCCTCTCACATTAAGCTTTTAGCCAATCACAGCAGTGCCCGCAGCTATGACGCATCACATACTTGATTTCCTCCACAACTTGCCAAGTTAACTGATAAATCAAACTCTTATTAATCCGGTCAGGAAGAACCAGCAAACATCTTCCCTATCCACAAAGGCACAAATCATGTCCTTTTGCTCACTTTTCCAAAAGAAATAGAGGGTATTCGAGCTAAAACCAGGGTAGTCTTGTAAGTTATATTTCTGTATTCGAAGCTAATGCATCTGTTGGTTTCTGGCAAGATGTCTTTTGGGAGTTTGTACATTCACAAATCTGGTCGGTTCAAATTGCTTGCAAGGTAACACAGTTGGGCAACAGAAGTGCATTCCTACAGCATGATGTTGTCACTACCATGTTTCACAGTGGAAATAATGTGTCCCAGTAGATGTGTATTATTTTTCAGCAATACAAATGCCAAATAGTTTTGTCTCATCTTACCAAAGGATTTTCATTTTATCACATTTCATTTAGGTGACTATGAATGCAATTGGAGACATTGAATCTTATGTAGGGGTAAAACACTAATGCATGCCACACTTTTTAGATTTTCTTTAAAGAGACATCCAGTTCATTAATTCAAGTATGTTCTGTCCTATGGAAAATCTTGCTACCAGATTTGTTGACTGATTAGAAGTTTTCTTCCAAATTGTGTAATTCTCTGTATTTATCAACAACTTAAAATCCCTATAAAACACATTAAAGCTTGTGGTTTGATGTGAAAAAATATTTTAAACTGTTTTTCTAGGTGATGCTTGTAATCTAACTAACAAATAAAAATTTTAGTTTGGGATAACGTAAAGATCTGTTTATCTTTTGATAGACCAGGACAGGACATCTGGTATAAAAGGCCATGAAAGCAAAGAAAAGTGTCTTCAGAATAAAAGAAAACAACTAACACACTTAATCAACAAAGAGGTTTTTATTCACCTATCTTATCTGTAAATAACTAATTTTTGAATCACCCTCTATGTTCATTGTCTCTTCCTTCAACTATTAGGTGAAGCAAACTGCTTCATTCATCCACACATCTACAAGGGAGCATCAAAGTTTTCGAAGAGTCTTGGTTAGAGACACAAACATACAAGGTGAAGCATGATGGGGTTCATGCTTTAGGAATGCACTTCTGTTGCCCAACTGTGTTATCTTGCAAGCAAAATGAACAGTCACGAGATTTGTGAATTTAAAAACTCCCAAAATACATCTTACTAGAGGCCAACAGATGCATTAACCTCAAATACTGAAATGTTTTGGACCAATGAAATGCAGTGACATGTATGACATCAACCAGAAGCAGAATGCCGAATCAAAACTTACATGGCTGCCCTGGTTTTAGTTTGAATAAACCTCTATTCCTTTTATGACAAATGAGTTAAAGAATGTGATTTGTGTCTTTGTGGATGGGGAAGATGTTTGTGCCAAAAGCACAAATATATTGGTTAGCAGGCCGAATGTTTGTATGGGGTGATGGCTCTGAGGAGAAGGGACAAGGAGGATCCAAATGTCATGTCCCATTGAGGTCAGAAGATGGCGGTTACATTTAGCGAAGCAAACAGCCAAGAGGGGCAGAGTACTTCACCTGTCGCAGTGAATTACCCCATTATCACATCCAGCCAGTCTTACAATGGCACTTTGTAGCCACTCACGATTCAAAATTCATACAACGTGCTAAATAGTGGCTGCTATGAAACACTGAACCACACAACCGTTAAAATTTTTAAATAAGTGATGGGCTTACTGGGAAGAGTTAACTGTTACTGTAAAGTTGAAATGAAAGAGTAACTTTTGAGAAGCTACATGAAAAAGTAATGAACATGAACATGTTGCACGATGATAACGATTCACTTTTTTAACTTACGATTTTAGACTACCTTTCATTTCTGACTTGAAAATGTTTATATTGAAAAACTTGGATGGAATTTGGCTCATATGACAAAAATTAACAGGGAAGAAATGTAAAAATATTCAGTACATTTTTTTCTTTATTTCATCAAAACATTGATAAAAGATGGCGCTACTGTGTTGCAACAAGGAGAGTTGGAGTTCTTTGTATGTGTGGGTTTCCTCTCGGTACTCCAACTTCCTCGCATTATGCAGACATAACTGTTGGGTAATTTGGTTTCTCTAAAATGCTCTTTATTGCATGTGCAGAGATCGAGAATCAGCCACCCAATAAATACTTCAGATAAGCCTCAGCTACCAAAGAACCTGTAAGCATGAGTGGACATACACAAAGGAAGGATGGCGATTTAGGTGGTGACCTTGTCTTAAGCATTAAGGTAACGGAAGAAATTGCTGAATAAAAATCCACAGATTGTATTGGCTCCTAAAAAGCTATTAAATGATCAAAACACCTTATCATGCAAAAATGTACCTTTTTAGTTTTTTTTTTTATAAATAAGACTAAGACTTTTAATTTGTTTTAGGTAAAGGAAATATAATTCACTATTTGAGGTATTTTCAATAGCTACAAAATGTTGGGGTATAAGTACAATACCAGGTAAAATAAGTTCATTTTTTTTAAATGGCAATACCATTTTTTCATGTTCATAGGTACAGATATTCTAAATGATATTGATTTAGATTCCCTTTGATTTTTTTTTTTAATTTAGACTGTTTGAGTGTTGAATTTCAATCTTATTTCACCTTCTTCTACGTAGTGATAATCTACTTCTATCTGAACTACAAAAAACCGCCTTAAATCAGAGGCAATCAGATTTTCATTCAGTGTCTATCACTCGCTTTCACTCTTTCTTTTGACTTTCACACTAGTGCCGCCAGAACTGGCAAACACTTCTGGATATGTGACGAATCATCTTTAGAAAAACGCTGAGCGAAAGTCCAGCTGCCTTTCAATTTAAGCCTGTTTCGTGGATGCCATGACCCGGATGATTGAGAATCTGCACAAGTATACTTCTGTCAAATTCGCTAAACTAGGATTTAGGGATTTTATATAATTAAGTAACAGACTGCAGCTCACTACTCCATAACCTAACACTAACTTAGTGAAAGAACCCTTTAACAGTTCTCAGACTTTAGGCTGAAAATCTACTTTGTTATTACAATACAAGCATGTAAAAAAAAAAGGAACAGAAAAAATAGATCTAAATATTCTTTAAATATCAACACTTTGATTTTTTTATTGTTAAAAGCTCTTTGTTGACTAATCCTTTTTATACTGTAGACTCCATACAGAAATACAGAATACAGAGCCTTTACTAATACCATGGTGATTTGGCTTGGCAGTAAATAAAACAAGGAAATGGCACAAAAGACATATTCAGGGTAAAGAGGCATCTCAGAGGAGAAGAGTGACAGCAAGCATTCCCTCTCCTCATTCTCAGTAGTATGATTAATAACCCCTGTGCCCCATAATCTCTCTATCATCTATCTATGTAAATGCCCCCAGACCTGCAGCGGCAACACACTTGACTGATGGCTGTTCCACAGCACTGGGCTTGGTGCGTGAGTGTGCACAAGTTTTTTGCTCATGCACTCAATCTTCTGCAAAAAGTGTGGGAGTTTCTCTATGATGAGTGGAAAAGAAAAGAAACATTTTCCCCTCAGAAAATGCTTCCCTCCATTTCATACAGACGGAGGGAAAGAACACAATCAAGCTGAGCAAAAAGACACAAGGGAGGCTGTAATCTACTTTCTTAAATTAGGCAATAAAAGACAAAATTAGATTTGCCAAAATTGTTTAATAACTTCTCATTTCATCCCCCAAGCCCCCCGCCCTTACCTCTCAGCAATTACAGGTTAAATGGGGTAAATTGAATTAATGAGGTCTCTCCAAGTATCACTGCAAACATAAATGACTGATCCCATCCCAATATATCTTAATTTAGGGAGTATATTGAAAGTAACAACCCAAGTGTTACACTTCATATGTAACCAACCACTGACGAGCCGAAACCCAAATCAACATTCAGATTTGGTTTTCAGAAAAACTTCAAGGTGGCTGGTGAATATGTCTCTACCATGGCTTCTTTTTTTTTTTTTTTACAGTGTCCTGTCTGGCGATGTGGCAATAAGAATAATTGTCTTGATGCCAAACAGAGCTCAACAGATTTTGCTTTCACAAGTGGAGCAGTAGGGCTATCGCCATAGTGTTCCACTTGTTTTATGGATATAAATTGCTTTATTATAATTATACAGGGAGTTTTAAAGATTATATGGACATCACAATGTGAGTAGAACAGGAAAGGCAAAACAGAAAAAAGGGAGAAAAGATGAAAGAGACAGTAGATAAAAGGGAGACAATGATGAAACAACTTCAGTCTGCTTCACCACCTGCAAAGAGATGCAAAAAGAACAGCACAACCAACGGACATGGTACCAGACATACGACAACGTAACACCTAGATACTATCACCGAAGCGTAAGTAGCATTATTTAATCTGACATGTATTCTGTGTTACCTGAAGATAACAATATGGGCTTTCTGTATGAAAGTGAATCTCGAAGCGCCTGGAACCAAGTACCTGTAGTTGTTTGTGAAAGTGCACTTGTGCATGTAAAGTTTATCCAAAGGAAAGATGCTTAAATTGCGGTTGTGGAGAGCCAAAGAGGCGCACCCCGAGAGCACTAAGTCCAGCGCCAGGAGACCGAAGGTTATGGCCATACCACCCTGACAACACCTGATCTTGTCTGATCTCGGAAGCTACCATGGCTTCTTATGCTATCCGCTGCTCTTTAAGTTAAATTTTCTTGTGATTTTCTGGGAAAGAGATAAAAAAGACCCTTTATGTCTTATAACTTCTTTGAACCATTGTAATGAGTTTCCAAGTCATTTTAAAGATTCTCCATTTTATTATCGTTTAGACCTGTGTTGGGCCATTTAAACACCTGATTTATTTCATCTAAACCTTTTCATTGTAGCTAGTTTGTTAAAGTTGTTTTCAAGCTGGAGGATGAAACAGTGAAGGTTTTCTTTTAATATTTGTCCAAAACTAGTTCCACTGATCTACTTATCTAATCAGCTTCCCTTTTCCTGTTAGAGATAAGCATAATGCTGCCACAACCATGTTTCACCATAAGGATGGTGTGATTATGGTCATATGCAAAAGTAGTTTTCTACACGTTTTACATGTCAGAGGAACAGAAAGAAATCAAACATATTTACCTCAATGGTGAGAACACATTATATCAAGTGTTTTAGATGTCCCTTATTTGGTCAGTAGTAAACTGAAAATGAGACTTTTAATGTCTTTGTTTCAACAACAGCTTTCTAAAGGCCATGCTTATGCTACAAGAACAGAACAAAAAAATATTTTACTTAAGGTGGAAGAAACTTTCTGGCCAATGCATTTCATAATTCACATAAAACCAGAGTACAAGACCACTTGGAAGTCCCCATAGGGCCCACCTACTGCAACACATTAGTCGCTGTGGCAATCAAAACCATTTAAAAAACGTTCTAATAATTACACAAAAAGTAATTATACTAACTATGGTTCGGGAGCGAAGCCACACCTCAAACACACCTCTACTTACCCAACAGTCTACTTATTAGGGGTTGAATCAATTAGTCAACTAGTCGACTAGTCGACTCTAGGACGTCTCGCGAGTTTTTTGCATTTCATGTCGACTAGTCGCAGTCATGTGATTGCC
>JAUZNJ010041025.1:0-10162 GCA_034780135.1 Jordanella pulchra | reverse complement strand
AGCTCCCATGTCAGAGGATGAAAGAGAACATATCCAGTTAGTCACAGTAAGAGAAACAGGGCTACACTGAAAAACAGACCAAGCTCCAACATCTATAAACCAAGGTGTTGATGGCAGCACAGCTGATATTTCACTCCAGGATGGAGTCACAGCCAAACAGGAACAGACCAGATGAAGCTACTATGATGAGAAAAAACAGAGGGCAGAAAGTTAGAGGTTGCACTAACAAATACTGCAGAATGGGAGAATAGAGATAGAATGAAGAAGAACGATGAAAAGTGGTCCTTATGTCCTCCAGAAGTCTAACCCTACAGCAGCATAACTATAGATATACAGTAGCTCAGGATAACCTGAGCCACTTTAACTATAAGCTTTATCAAAAAGGAAAATTTAAAGGCCGGTAAAAAAATATACTCCTTTGCAGAGTTAACAATCAGATGGAGCTTGGTTATTTAGAGCTTAATAAGTGAGGAGGGGGATTTTAAATTATATTCTAGATTTAACAGGAAGCCAATGAAGAGAAGTTTAGATAGGAGAAATATGATCTCTGTTTTTAATTTCTATCAGAATTCTGGCTGCAGCATTTTGGATCAGCTCAAGAAAAGACTAGAAAATGTCAATATCAAGTAATCAACATTTGAGGGACCTAATGTCATGTTGGGTTTTAAGCTCCGAGCCCACATGCAGAACACCAAGACAGGAGAGCGAAAATCAGTGAACGGAATTGAACAACAACAACAATGAACAACGGAAATGCAACGAAAGTCAGGTCCAGGGAAAACCGGCTGGGACTGGAAACACAGTCTCTGAGGAGGGAGAGCAGAGTGGTGAGTTCAGGTGGAGTGGGAGACTGAAGTTGCAGGAGTGGATGAGGTTTAGTCTTACTGTTTGATGGATGGTTCTGGGTTTAGGAGGGAGGTTGGGGATGTCCGGGGTCCGAGTCTCTCTTGTGGGTCCAGGAGCAATGGAGGAGTGTGGCGGGAAATGGACAGGTCGGCTTAGGTTCAACGGAGACACAGAGGAGTGATTTAGCTGCTAGTCGTGGGAACCAGGAGATACTTGAGAACAACGGAGAGATGGATCTAGGATCTCAGGCAACCAGTTGGTAAAATCCACAGCGTCACGAGGAGGGCTCTGAGAACAGGAAGACAGCCAGGGTCTGTCAGGTGAGTCCAGGATTTCCGAAGGATCACCTAAATGCAGCAGGGAAACAGAGAATCAGAATAACTAGGAGGCACAAGACAACGAGGAGAAAACGCAGAGACAAGCTCAGGAGGCTCAGTGATACCAATTGCTGGCAAACACTCGGCGCTGAGGAACTGGCAGCTACTCCTTTAGTACACCGGCTGATGAGGCTTGATGGAGAACAGCTGTGCCACTGGAAACCGCACCGCACTCCATCCAGGACCTGGCGCAATCTGGTGTCGGAAGAGGGACAAAGGCGCACAGGAAAAAACCCCACAATAGAAGACAGCAAACCCCAGCTCATGACACCTAAGTTTCCTGAGAAAATCCTGTCTGCTATGTTCCAAAGTTGTATCTCCAGTCCAGTTTGTTGTCCAGTATGATGGGAAAATTTATTTTAGAAATCTATTCCTGTTAGCCTTCTAGTTAATAAGCAAAAACACCTGCTAGACTAGACTAGATGAGAGTCTTATGTTGCTGACGCCTCAGAAGCTGTTTTCTAGTTTCAGATATTCTGGTAAGAGGCTGCACTCCTGTAGACTCAAGGGTATTTCAACAATCCGTCTTTTTTTGTAACCTGTCTGCTTTGTCTGTCAGAATGTCTTCCTGTGCTTCTTAAGTAGTTAGTAAAATCCTGTGTGACCAAAACAGGCAAGAACATTGACATAAACTGTATCTGTTCTACCTTGAAAGGATTAATAAATTCTGCTTCAATAAAGAACACCATATCTAATTTTCTTGGTAATATAGGACTTAGACTTATTTTTGATAACACTCTGATATTAATACTCCTCCACCACTTTAACTTCAGCATAATCTGCAAATGATTATGAAGTACACACAAAACACAACCAGTGGGGACTCAGGGAAATATTTCTTTTTTCAATAGCTGTAGGAAAGGAGAGGTTTTATTATCTTTTATACACAAGCTTTTACAGCCAAGTTTACAACAGCTACAGAGAAGCTCTAAAAACATAAAACTGAATCATTAAAGGTCACTAAAACACGATTCACACCATCTGTTGGACTCAAGGTCACAGACTATATTTTTTCGATTATAGGGAAGCAGGAAGACAAGTATCCTGCTCCATTGTGTACTGAAAGAGGAATTACAGACTAAGGAGCTTTAAATGAGTAAAGACTGGTTTGCTTTTAAGAGCCCTGCTGCTAGATCATTGTGCTGACTTAGCACCTTATCTTTAAATAGCTGTTCTTGATCTACTATCTTAAAGTGGCCATTCACTCAAAAATCCATCAGTACTCTAGGAAATTTTACCTGACAACATTGCAGGTGTGGGTTACAGATGCATGTGTTTTTCTGTTTATCATATGATGGAGTGTGTCTGTGCATTGCAGCCCCTCCTCCAAGCCTTTGATGGTTCATGCTCAAAGACTGGGGCACTCCTAACATCTGGAGCTTCCCTTTGGTTTACACAGCACAGGTAGGTAGCACATTGTCGGTGACAGTTATTATCGATTGTAGGTCAGGTAGAATTCCTCACCTGGGAACCTGACAGAACATGAGTCTGAAGAAAAGAAAGAGGTAAGAGTCCAAAGCTGCTACAGTAAAGGTGATGACAAAAAAGCACATTTTTTGGATCATACAACTTATTATACTTTAAGAACACATTTCCAAAACACACTTTGACCAGTATTAAACTTATTCAACAGCAGTTCACCATCTAACTTTAGCATGGATGAATTTATAACTATGATTGGAAAACTAATTCTAGCTACTTTTGATGGAGCAGAGATACAGCAGTGTAAGCAGGGATATTGGAGCAGGACTCTGAGGTAAAGGTGGAGTCCAGCAGTTAGATAATCCAGAGCAAAAGAACATTAGTCTCAGGTGGAAGTTATTTTCACCTATTAAAAGATCATTGACACTGCAATTGATTTGTGGAGTTTGACCCCATAAACAGCAGACATTCCAGAGTCTCCCTGGGCAGCCATGGGTGGGAGATTTCACTGTGGTGCTGAACCGGAGAGGCAGCACACACTGCAGCGTCAGCAGAAAGAGGTAACAGATAGGCCTTAACCGTTCAAGTTACTTAGCTGATTACTACAGGCAGTTTCAGTACGTAATGATGTGTATTCTGATAAGGTGCAATTGACAGATTAAAAGTGCATTTTATTTCTCTGACATGATATTCTAATCTGATGTGCTGTGTTTTCTTAAGCTTTAAGCAGGATACCACCGTAATTAACAGATAAAACAGGCTTTGTTTTATACAATTTGACCAGGGGCGGGTCCAGAGAATTTTCTGGTGGAGGGCACAGGGGGTAACAACACTTACAGTTGTCTTCAAAATTTATTTACACTTGTAAGAAACATAATGTCATGGCTGTCTTCAGATTCCAATAAGTTCTACTTTTTCAGCAGACCCATAATAAATTTATGAAAGAACCAAACTTTTTGAATGTTTTTTGTGACAAACAAGTATGTGTTCCAATCACTCAATCACAGAAAAATACGACTTGTAAAAGTTGTTGGAAATTCAAGACAGCCATGACATTATGTTTTTTACAAGTGTATGTAAACTTTTGAGTGTATGTAAACTGTAAACTGGAGGGGGCGCCTAAAACTAACAAAACATTAAGGTTTCCACTGTTTGCCCACTTCAATATTTATTTTGTGCAGTTACACACTGTTTTTTTTGACTACATTAAATCTGCTGAATGTTTTTACCAAGCAATAACACAGAACACGAGGATGTTTATTGTACATAGAAGTTAGTGCTTCTAGCTCTGTACAGTGAACATAGCAGTGTTCTGTGTAGTAACCGCTTTTAAATACCACTTCAATTCTTACAATGTAATGACAATATCCTATAATAGTAAAATTAATTAAATAGAAATGTAAAATAGAAATTAAAAATAGAATAAAAAGCTCAGTATTCTGTGTAGAAGAACTTTAATGAGTTTTTAAGAACAATCACCACAATGAAATTTAAGACTAAGAACACTGACCATATTTTACATTCTAAATCAGCACTTAATGCTTCAGCTCTCAGTAGTAGTTACTTAATAGCTCTAAAGAAAAATAATTCTCACAGTGAATTTAACAGTAACAGTATTCAAATTCAGTACTCCTCAGCTCTTTATCAGTATACTGTAAACAATTATGTGTTCTGTATAAAAATCAGATCAAGTATCACTCAATGTACTACTCATTTGCTGATGCTTCAAAATAACTGGATATTGCGATTGTCGTATTTGCTGCTGAACAACCTTACAAACTCGTACAAGGCCTTGGCTCTCTTGGACTCCACACACCCTAACCCTACCCCAAGATCACTCAGTCTTTCATTGTTCATGGTGGTGCGCAAGTGATTTTTGATGAGTTTCAATGCAGAAAAACACACACACAAGGGCCTTCATAGAAGACCTAATTAAAAATTTGAATGAGATTTTTTCTCTTCTGATTTTCTAACATATGTATTTTTTAATTAATTTATCACATTTATTATTAACTTTCATTTTTTAGTGATACATTACGTTTAATACATTTTATGACTCATTAGGACTTCATGAATTTGTGGTGTAGATTGATTGATATATTCAGATTCATTTAATTTATTCATGCCCCAAATTTGTCATGTTGGGTTTAGACATGACCCAAACCTACTCGACTTTTGTTTCCTGTGGTGACAAGGAGTAGGGTAAAAGGTTTATTGAAGTAGCTAACAATGGATCTAAGGTTGGTTCCAGGAGAGAGGTTAATAGTTCCGGGGTTCTGGTCACACTGAAACAAGGTGAAGGTGGTGAGTTCAAGTGGAGAGACTGCACGGGAAATTAGAGATTCTTTGAACTGTCCTACTTTGCAGATGACTTGATTGGTTCCATGAGGGAGAGGTTCTGAAAGGGTTCTTTTAGATGGAGTGAAGTAGGTCCACAGGCTGAGTTTGGTGAATCCAGGATGTAGAGAGGGGAGCAGATGGAGCTTGGTTGTGAGGGAGGGCTGAACAGGCTGACCGTACCTGAAGGGGCGATGACACTGCTGGAAGAGAACTGAGTTAAGAAGAGGTTTTACTTGTGGGACAGGAAATGGAGAACAGCAACCAGTGGGAAACATTCACGTCGTAGAGGAGGCAACAGGGAAAAAGAATAAAGACACTCAATGGTCTTACTGGAAGCGATCACCTTAGGAAACAGTGTGACAACCTGCTTGTTTCACAGAGCTGGTTGCACCGTTGTTGTTTTTTTTTTCTGTCTTTCTACCCTCCTGTCACAGCTCAAGGAACGCCTTGACTACGCCCCTCATCACATGGACTTACCTGATTCGTCCGCTGTTCAATCCGGGTCCTGACTAGAGTTTTCAAAAATGTCAGTTTCCCATTAGACAGCGTTGTATAAACAGCCACTGTTACTCTGCCATCCATAATAGATTATGTTCAGAAACAAAGTACATCCAAGGCTGTTAATCCCTTGTGTTGTCACCCGTCTGGCTCTGTTCCACTGATATCATGAAATCATTGAAAAAAACCCAGAAAATTATACATCCACTTCCGTGCTCCGGCCGTGCCGACGTGTCACCGTGGATATTCGTGGATAAAACAGTGTAGTACGTACTCTAATTCCTGATTCATTCTTTCACACTGGCCATTAGTTTGTGGATGGAAAAGCTGTCCTTGGCTTTGAGAGCCAAACAGAAATTCTTCCATACCTGGAAGATGAATTTTGGACCTCTTTCTGACAGGATCTCCTGAGGGATACCATGAAGCTGGAAAACATGCTTGACCAAAAGCTGGACCGTTTGGAAGGTGGATGGAAATTCTTAAGGGGAATGAGATGACAGGCTTTGGAGAAGCTGTCAATTATGGTGAGGATGGTGGTCATACCGTGAGAAGTGGGGAGTCCAGTAAAAAAGTCCAGAGCGATGTGAGACAAAGGTCTCTGGAACAGGCAGAGGTTGAAGAAGACCAGATGGAGGTTGATTTTGAGTCTTGTCCCGGCAGCAAGTAGGGCAGGCTAGGACAAATTCCTTATTATCATTGTCGAGAGATGGCCACCAAAAACAATGGTTAGCAAGAGCAATTGTACGACTCACCCCAGGGTGTCCAGAAAATTTAGATGAATGGATCCACTGGATGAATCTTGACCTGGCAGAAAGTGGAAAAAAATGTTTATTAAGAGGGGTGTATTCTGGAGGAGGCTCTGAGAGATGGTTCTGTTTGATCAGGTCCTCGATCTCCCAAGTTACTATAGCCACAGTGCAAGTATAAGGGAGGATCAGAGTGGGCATTTTTGCGGAATCATTTGGGGAGTAAAGATGTGAGAGAGCATTGGGTTTTGTTTCTACTACCTGGTTAGTAGGATATAGAGAGGTTGAAGCGTGAAAAGAATATAGACCATCTAGATTGACATGGGTTTAGTCTTTTCGCTGACTTTGAATTGGCCAGATTCTTGAGGACGGTCCAAACAAGAACAGGATTAACAGTTCCCTGCTGGATAACAAAGCAGAGGGGTGAGTCTTGTGATCTTGGTCAGAAACTTGGGAAAGAACCGCTCCAACTCCAGAATCTGAGGTGACAACCTCCAGAATAAACTGCTTGGACTGATCTGGTTGTACAAGGATCGGAGCACAAGAAAAAAGAGACTTTAACTTGAGGAAAGCTTAATTAGCTTCAGGATTCCAGGAGAAAGGAACCTTGGTAGAAGTGAGAGCTGTGCGAGGTAGAGCAGTGTGGCTGTAGTTCAGGATAAACCTCCTGTAGAAGTTTGCAAAGCCCAAAAATCTCTGAAGTTGTTTTCAGGTTTCAGGAACGGGCCATCCAGAACAGTCTTGATCTTATCTTCAGTAGGTCTAACCTGTCTGCCCTCTAAAATGAAACCAAGGAAAGAAACAGATGGTTGGTGGAACTCGCACTTCTCGGCTTTGACAAAAAAGTTTGTTCTCCAACAGCCTTTGCAGGACTATCTGGACATGCTGTTTGTGTTCCAACAGGGAACTAGAATAGATCAGAATATCATCAAGGTAGGCAAACACAAAATGATTCAAGAAATCACGAACATCATTAACTAGTTCCTGGAAGAATGCTGAGGCATTAGAGAGTCCAAAAGGCATGACCAAATACTCGAAATGCCCTAAGGTTGTCTTAAGTGCAGTCTTCCACTTATCTCCCTGTTGGATGAGGAGAAGATGGTAGGCATTTCGAAGATCCAGTTTGGTGAAGACAGTGGCGCCCTGGAAGGGTTCAAAAGCAGAGGAAAATAATGGGAGTGGGTACTTGTTTTTGATGGTAATGTTATTTAACTATGGTAGTCTATGCAGGGATGAAGGGATCCATCTTTCTTACTGACAAAGAAAAAACCAGCACCAAGAGGAGATGAGGATGGACGGATGATACCAGAGGCGAGGGACCCCTTGATGTAGGTTTCCATGGCTTGACATTCTGGACGGGAGAGATTATTAATATGCTTGAAGGTAAGGGTGCTGCTGCAAGAAGTTCTATTTCGCAGTCGTAAGGCCAATGAGGTGGTAAAGACAAGGCCTTGGACTTACTGAACACCTGAGACAGATCGTGCTATTCTCTTGGAACAGATGATAAGTCAGGGGTGTCCTCCTCTGGGTTAGGGAGGAAGGAAGGAATCTCTCCTGGGGGAATAGTAGAACCAAGACAAAGTGAATGACAAATTCCATACCAGTTCTCTATGAATCTCTCTCTCCAGTTTATTCTCGGATTATGGTTCTGTAGCCAGTTGAACTCCACAACGATGTGAAAACTTGAAGTGGGAAGAATGAAATAAGAAATATTCTCTCTGTGATTACCGGAGATGATGAGAGTGACGGGTTTTGTTTTGGTGTGTAATGAGAGGAAGTTTTAAACATCCAACGTCGACACATGAATGGGAGCAGAAAGTCGCACTTTCTATATTCATTTGTTTTACCAGACTTTTGTCAATGAGATTCTGTTCACACCCAGAATCAACCAGGGCCTCTAGGGGACAAGACAAAGAATTGAAAACCAAAGAGGCCTTTAACATAAGACAATGAGTTTCAAATTTTAGAACAGGGTCCGTCAGACTCAATTCAATTCAGTTTATTCATATAGTGCCAAATCACAACACGTCATCTCAAGGTTCTTCACAAGGACAATTCATTCAAATCACACAGTCAGATTAGTTAAAAGTTTTATATCTAGGGAAAACCAGCTGATTGCATCGAATCATTGACTTGACAGCAATCCCTCACACCAAGCATGCATGTAGCAACAGTGGAGAGGAAAACTCCCTTTTAACAGGAAGAAACTACCAGCAGAACCAGGCTTAGTGTGAGCGGCCATCTGCCAAGGCCAACTGGGGTTCAAGGGTTACTCCTCTTATTCACTGGGGGTGTAAATGCTTGGAACAGGTGGCAATGAAATGACCTGCATCACCACAGTATAGAGAGAGATGGGTTGACATCCTTCTCTTTTCTTCAGGGGTGTGCCCAACCTGCATGGGTTCAGCCTGAGGATTAACAGATGGAAGAGGAGCAGAAACAGGAAGGGAGCAAATAATTGTTGGCTCAAAAGCAAGCAATAAGTATTTGGTTAGACTCAGCTTGACGTGAACTAAGATCATGGAGGACTGCTTCAAGGGATTGTAAGATAATTGGTTGTTCTAATAAAGTCCACCTGATGGCATCTGCTGGGCTAATGTTGGGACCTGAGTGTTTTGTCATGTTGGGTTTAGACATGGCCCAAACTCAGAACACCACAGGAGACAAGGAGTAGGTTAAAAGGTTTATTGAAGGAGCCAACCATTGATCTAATGTTGGTTCCGGGAGAGAGGTAAACAGTTCAGGGGTTCTGGTCACACTAAAACAACAAGGTGAAGGTGGTGAGTTTAAGTGGAGAGACTGCGTAGGAAATTTGATGTAGATGAAATTTGATGGAGGGAAGTGGGTCCATGGGCTGAGTTTGGTGAATCCAGGAAGTCCAGAGGGGAGCAGATGGAGCTTGGCTGTGAGGGAGGGCGGAAAAGGCTGACCGTACCTGAAGGGGCGACGATACTGAGACTGCTGGTAGAGAACTGAGTGGAGAAGAGGTTTTACTTGTGGGACTGGAAATGGAGAACGGCAACCAGTGGAATACATCCACGGCGTTGAGGAGGCAACAAGGAAAAAGACCAAAGACACTCAATGGTCTTACTGGAAGTGATCACCTTAGGAAACAGGAGACACAAGAGTTACTAGGAAGCAGGGAAATTCACAGATCACAAGGAGCTCATGCTGAAGGCACTGAACACCATTGATGGCACACACTCAGGCTCAGAGGTGTAGATCTCAGCATTTAATAAAGCCCCACTAATGAGGCCAGATAGGTAGCAGCTGGTGGAGGACTGCTCCCAACACAACCAGTGGCTCTATCTGTTGGGGAAAAGGAGAACACAAAGAAAAACAAACAAACAGAAAAAACCCAGAACCCTGACAAAATTGGGCAATTGATGTTGCAGCGAGTATAAAAACTAAAAGACAAAGAGTAAAAAAAATAAAAATAAGGAACAAAAAAGCACATAAAATACAACCACATGAAATAAAAATCAACACATAATGGGAAGAGTACAGCAGTATATTTCATTATTGTGGGGCTTGGGGAGAGCTGAAGGAGGCCCACTCCACTGCAGAAGAAACTCACTGCTATATTTAGTCCAGGCCAGATGGTCTTGAGAGAACTGTAGACTGAAGGAAAGGTGAAGCACCATCCAAAATAGAAGAGAGCACACCATAGTCTCACTTTTGCATCAAAACATAAAAAATCAATAAAAAAAAAAAAAAAAAATGGGGAATACATTAAACTCTACATCAACAAGACAAATGTACAGTGGGGAGAACAAGTATTTGATACACTGTTGATTTTTCATGTTTTCCCACTTGCAAAGCTTGAAGAAGACTGTAATTTTTGTACTTTTTATCATAGGTACTCTTCAACTGTGAGTGATTGAATCTAAAACAAAAATCCAGAAAAATACAATGTATGATTTTTAAATAATT
>JAUZNJ010041024.1:0-10162 GCA_034780135.1 Jordanella pulchra | reverse complement strand
TGGGCGTCTGGGGCTCTGGGTCTCCCGGCACTGGTCTCTGCGCTCTCGCGGGGTGCGTCTTCGGCTCTCCACAACCGTTATTAAGCATTAAGTGCACTTTCACAAACAACTACAGGTACTTGGTTCCAGGCACTTAGAGATTGACTTTCATACAGAAATTTGTCCAGTGATTTTCTTGGTCTTCATGATGCAGCTTGCTTACTAGTGTTTTCTAGTCAATGCATGAGTCATTCACATAACAGCTGGAGTGATACTATTTATAGTGATGGCAATTGATTGAAAAAGTCTCTATACTTTTTTTAACTTTCATAAACAAATATTTTATTGATGTGCCACTGTGAGGCAGCATTCCCATCCATACAATGTCTTTTATAAGATGCAAGTTAAGTGCACTGAGATAGACTTTCCATCCTCTACCAAATGGGTAAATAGTTTTTTAATTCATTTCAGGCTTTTATTACCCAGATAATGGATGAGCTTAAATATAATTGTGACAAGACTCACAGTGGAAACATCCTTGTCTTGATTTCATTGGCTGAAATTTCACATAACTTATATCTATATATATGCTACAGAGTATGTTTGAATAAATGCTTCGTTTACAGTATGAGAATAATAGCATCTAAGTGTGGATTTTTAAAAAGAACTTAGTGAGCACTTGTGAAAACCATCTGAACAGTTTATACTTCAGGTTTTGGTTTATCTGTGGTCTGAACTACAGTACATCTGTGTCGTAATCAAACGTGTTCTCAGTGAAAAGCAACAAGTTTCCCCTTCATGCAACTCATTTTGACGATAATAATTCCAGAGAGAACATTCAAGGCTACCACAGAGAGCATCCATTCACTTTGACCATTCAGAACACATTTTTTGCAGCCTTGGGTATTTGAATGGAGAATCTTTCACACATACTCCCATTCTGGATAGCAGAGGTGTAAACCATGTTAGCACAGGTAATGTGATCAGAATAATGTGTTTACATCATCAAGGGTGAGACAGGATGAGGAAAAGTGAGGGAAGGGTAAACAGTATGGTGAAAGGATTTCAAGTTGTGGACATGCAGAGATGAAAGGTGTGAAAAAGTATCTGGGAGGAGGGAGGATAAGAAGAAAAGAAGGTAATGGGTAACAAATGATGAGAAAAAGGAAAAAAGACAGAGACCAAGAAGGAGTCTCCATGTCAATCAGATTATGAAACGATCATTTGACACAGAATTGCTTTGACCTGAAACCGGCCCGATCGCATTTACGGCTGCACGTACGTACACAACAGGAGATGCACTCAGGGTCATTTCCACATAGCTGCATGGAGATAAATGTGTCTCACTCACATCCAGTCTGGTGTTAAGTGCATGTATTAGGCCGTATCAGCATTCATGTATGGTCTTCGTTTGGGTGTGTGAGTGTCTGGGTGTAAGTAAGTGAATCAGTAATGAGTGAGTGATGGATGGACGATAATGCACATTTGGCCCCTCTATGAGGCGCACGGAGAGCTTAGATGTCTGGCCAAGCTCACACATTACTCTCACAGATTTGTGTCAGATAAGACAGCTTTCTCACTTTTTCACAGCAAACTGAAAAAAACACTCATCTCCTGCCTATTCCTCTGCCTTTCTACATTTATCTTTTACTACATGTATCTACTTCTTTATCTCTTATTTCTGAGCTGTATTTTTCTGTTTCCATCTCACCCTAGCTGTCTGCTTCTTAGTAATGGAGCTAATTTATTTAGCTGGCATAGAGTGTCTGTCCATTAGTGTAGGGCTGTTTGTGCCAAGGGAGATGGTGACAAATATAGCTAACGTGTATCTGATCTCTGTATATTATCATGCGTCATTTTAAAGAAAGAGTGAAGAAGCCGAACTTGAAAAACGTGTCTGTATGCCATTACAAAATGATTGATTTCTAACCCTAGGTCAGCATACCTGTACATTGAGCTCCCAGCTACTTAGAGCTCAACTTTTAGGTTTCAAAGGCTTAAAGTAATATTTACAGGTTGGAACACTCTCTCCACATCTGTTATTTTACGTTATTAAATTACTTTGAAACAGCAGGAGACAATTGTGTCATAATATTATGTATTCATGTGTTTTTGGACAAAGTAGACTGAAAGTAGCTTTTAGTGCTGAAAGACACCAAGTAGTTCACTCTTCAGTGTTATGATATATGTCATATTTATATCTTACTTATATTTTTAAGAGTAAGGAATAAAATAAAATCGTGAAAATAAATCACCTTTTTCTATTCATGTAAAAACGCCAAAATCATTTCAAAATGCTTCTTTTTTTTTACTTTTGACATCAAAGGGCCTTTGATTCCACAATTCGAAAGCATGCTACTACATAAGGCATCATAATGTCCTGTCTGAAACAGCTAAGGTGAATTGCCTATTCTTGTAAACACGATAATTATCATTCTGGTAAAAAAAAAAATACAGTTTAAAATAAAAGAAGACTAAATTATGAAACAAAAAAACTTTTTTTTCATTTACCCTTAACCTAAAATGTAAGTCTGAAAGTAATTTATTCCCTTATAATTACTGGAATAGTCTTTATTGGCATTGCATTCATCAAATCCATGATTACTTTGTAACATTTTAGGTAATTTCACTGGTATCTTGATGATGTCTTTTGTGTCACAAGCTTCAAGTCTTTGCAGTTGGAAGACACAGGAGTTCCTCCTGCAACCTAAGGGTTGCCAGTTCAAACCCTAGCCTAGTCAACCCCAGCTGTTGTGGCAATACACAACACTTATCCACATTGTCTACTGATGATGGTCAGAGGAACAGGTGGAGCTTGTTTGACTGAATGTAAAGTAAAGCTTTTTGGAGCGCCATGACTTGAAAAAGTGCTGTATAAGTACTGGTCATTTACTATTTAAAACTAGAACAGCTAGGGGTATGAATAATTTTTGGTCTAACTGTACCATGTACTGTTCTTTAATGGTAAATGGTCAAATGGAGATCTGAATACTTAATGAAAGCACATAGATGGATCATCTATGAAGTAAAAATGTGAGTTTAATGACAATAAAATTAGTAAAGAAGATGGATTTCTCCTCACCAAGCGACAACAGTCTGACTGAAACACCCTTTTACCCAGGATTATGAAACATGTTCCATTTTCTGCTTCAAAAAAGGAAAAACTTAAGGAAGAAGGACAGGGACAAAACAATTTCCGTACCACAGCAGCAACTTATGATTCTACACTAATCAGCAGCCAGAACATCAAGACATAAAGTAGAAATAGATTAACTAAAACATGAACTTGTTTCTCTGACGTATCCTCTGGCCATAAAATTAATCTGATAATATCAATGGATAATGGTCTTAATAAATTAAATCAATTACCATTCTCATACACTGAGCATTTCTTACTCCATTCCAACTTCCATGATAATATTTAGCATCAACTTTGACAACTATTTATTATTGTGCTGTTAAACCCGCATGAGTAAAATACAAACTGTATAAAAATGTGAGACTTTAAGCTACTATCATTCACTGTAGCTGTGTTTAAAAGAATCACAGCACAGCTAGCTAATTCACCAGTTTGGTGACCGATTTGGGGAGAAATTGGAATTTATTATGCATGTCCGTTATCATTCAGTCAATAATGCTGCTCTTAACTGAGGCAAAAAAGGCTGGAATAATCACAATATATCAAAAGAGAATTATTGATTTCCACAAGTTCTGTTTCTCCTTGGATGCAATTTCCAAACATTTAAGGATCCATCATCTGTTTCAGCAATATACCAAGTATAACAAGCATAGAATTGTCTAGATCATTCTGATCAGGAAAGACACATTTCTGTTTCCCTCAGATAACTAACTATGTTGTGGGTGTGATTTTTTTCATTAGCTGCAAAGAAAAAGAAAAGTCGATACAAAGATATTGACTGAGAAGAATTAGGGAGAGTCAATATTTTTGGAAAAGGTAATCGCTTTTAACATGAGTCGAGATGACACTAACTAAGGATTAAGCCATTACTCTAAAAGTAGCATAAAAAACCCAGATAGCAGTTCCCAGTCTACACTGGTACAAAACAGTTTGTTGTGGCAGAATTTCTGTATTTGGCCAAAATTGCTATTTGTAGAGTAAAAAAGGGCAAACTTGCAAACAACACCAAACCAATACCAGGGTGGCGAGTTGAAACCGGTGGTTAAAAAATAAATGTTACCAGAAACAAAGGAAATATATGATGGATATTGAAGCAACAGAGACCAGGAATTTAAAGACAGGCCTAAAATCATTATTCTTGATAAACAATGATCATGTACAACTTCAGTAGTTGTATGATGTCTATCAGACAGCAAAGCGAGCAATTCTGACTCAAATACATCTCCTCTTTCAGACAATGGGAAAAAAGTGAAAGGTCTTATATGCGGTTTATGAAAATATATTTTTTAACCGTATATTTAAAAGTGAAGCTGACTCTTGATTCATCTTCTACTTGATCCTTGCTTCTGCCTTTGACACAAAACACTCCAGGAGTGATAGATTTCTTAGCTGGGCATCTCTCTTTGCCAACAGTGACACGGTTTGGGCAAGCTCCAACTCATCATGATGACTACATTCTTCTTTCAATCCATCCATTTCTTTCTCCTCTAACACCTTTTAAATGATGTGACACTGGCTGAAGAAGATGGGAAGATAATAAAAGTGCCCTGTCTTGCCTCTTATCTCGTTACTCTTATGTTCAAAATTGATCTTGTGTGGAAGATTATCCAAGAAAAATTGTTTTTCTCATTACATCTTTTTATGTAGTACAAAACATGTTTTGCCTTTCCCCAGCAGGTAAATCTACATGTTTTTGTATTTTCTCATCATTAGATAATAGGTCATCTCCACAGGGAATGTGATACGGGAAACCAAGGTCAGTTGTCATTGATTGTTAAATCATTTTTTCTCTTTAAGCAGAAAAGACACTGACTGCTGCTCCACACTCAGATTAAAAATGCTCCCTTTACTGTGTGTGTCAGCCTATAATATCCATCCCTCTCAAATCAGTATTTTTTGGATGTTACCTTGGGTGCTGGTGTTTGCATTTAAATATACAGCCCCAATGATTTAACAGAACAATGAGCAGCAGTAAAACAGAAGACACTTGGAACGATGTGAATGTCGCCCTCTTTCACCCTTTGTCAGTTTGTCTGTCTGCCTTGTTTGTTTACTTCCTTGTCTACAAAGCTTATGTCAGTCTCAAGGAGAGCCTCCTTCTCTATCCAGGGCCTCGTTGTATTGTGGGCATAGCTGGCAGATACCAGCTGAATTTCCTCCTTGAATAGCCCTTTTTATCTCTTTTTCACTCCTTCCATCCTACATTGTTTTCCTCTCTTTATCTCCCTGCGTGAAAAGACATTCTGGATAGTTTAAGTACTGTTTTGAGTGCTGAAAAGGTCTGATGCTAAGATATTGCCACTCCAAGAATGTATTTTAAAGAATTTCAGCCATTTCATGAAAGAGTGTAAATATGGAAACATATATCTGGTTTTAGGGAGACTGATGTGTGTTTTTGCAGACGGGGACCATGTTGACCACTAGATAGGGGATGCTGAAGGAGCTCCCGGCGCGCGTATGCAATCGAGACGATGAGACAGGCGGGGGCAGGGAGGGCTTTGTGCACCCGCCCTTTCCCACACTCTCTTTAACCTTTTGTTGTGAGGAAGGAATAGCGTTCTCTGGCATGATAAATCACTCTTTGCCTGCCTGAGTCAACAGTAGTTGGAAAGTAGAAGTGATTTAAAGATTGCTATGAATACAGTGCTTGGCAACAACTCCTGGAACTTATCACATTTTGACACAAAAAGTGATAAGTTCCAGGAAAAAAAACCCACAAACTAACATAAAGTAAAGATGGTTTGCTGATACCAAAATGGGATGTTTTTGAGTAAGGTTTTGAAATAACACAAACTCTAAATACCCACCTTTACTGTAAAACACGTCTATGTTATCATCATGGTCTTGGGATCCACTTCTCAAAGATGAAATGAAAATAAGTCAGTGCTGTTTTTGAGATTAATTAAGGTAAATACAGAGTAATCCTGCAGCAAAGTGGTGGAAGTGACCAAAAACATTGGAGACTGGGACAGAAGTTACACTTTCAGCAACACAAAAATCCCTAAATAATCCATGTGTATAATGAAACTGTTTACATCTAAGCTTATTGATGGGTTACAATGGCCTGGTCCAGTGGCTCCCAATCCTGGTCTTCAAGTACCACACATGTTTAAGATGTCCGTTATATCACAGCTGATTCAAAGGATTACATGGACTCCTCAGCAGCCACCATGTGTTGTCAGGTGTGTGGCAGCAAGGAGACACCTAAAACATCCAGGGCAGTAGTACTTGAGGCACAACATTGAGAACCACAAGTCTAGTCAAATTCTAGAACACACAAGAGATTTGGCAAGTCCAAGGGATTGCTGACCAGAGATGCTCACCATTCAATAAGATTTTTGAAGAACAGTAAATCATTTTAGTCTGTGCAAGGAAAAGATAAAAAACTCCTAAAGAGCTGCAGCTGTACAAAGTCCTAACTCAGGTTGTTTGAAAATGTATGCAGTACATAAGAGACTGTATTTTTTGGGTAAAAAAGAAGAGTTAAGCTCCTTGGTATTTTTTGCCAACCGTTCTCTACTCTTAGTACTTGAACCTGCTAACTTCATTCAATTCAGCACCCTACAGGTCTTAAAACCAGCCTTCGGTGTTAAATTCAGTGGCTCAACAAGTCAAACTCTAAATATGCACATACTAAAGAAGTCAATGAAGTCTCAGGCTTAAATGCTAACAGACATTCTCGCATGCACACCCATGCTTCTGCATAAATGCCAACACCAAGCTGTTGCCTATAAAGCGTTCAGACTGTCACAATAGAGACATTACCACATGAGTGAGTAGTTCTGAATGGGCTCAGGGTGTGTGTGTCTACAGACAGGATGGCTATGGGGGAGCTCCTGGCAAGGCAGACAACCCTGTCATCACCTCTGCCCCATGTCAAACAACTGATCGGCATCAATGGTGCATGCATCAGGCACACGCATTTGAACAAACTCCTGCTGCACGGCCTGTTGCGCTTAAACAAGTTTGCAACTGCCTTCTTTTTCACTTGAGTGAAACTCCCTACATTTACAATGTTGCATGTGATCAACTTACAAAGACAAACAGTTTAGCTAGTTTTTGAATGGCTCACCCAACCGGGCCAAGCAGGGTGAGGGGTGAGAGGGAGAGGTCAAAAGAAAATAAACCGTTGAGAGAAACGCTTTTAGAATAATTGAAAGGCTGAGGACGCTTCAGCCACAACTGGAAATGAATTCTTCCTTGTTATGGAAAGGGAATGGTGCAAAAAAGCATAAATGCATATAAAAAAACAAGAATTCAGAGTTTATCAGGGAACTGCTGCTCTGCTCTGTCATCTCTGAAATTTTGTGAATGTGTGTGTATGTAGCCCTAAAAAGCCATCATGCACAACAGCACAAAAAGTTGCACAAAATGTGTATTGCGGTGTGTGAATGTGTAACATAGAGGGGGGGCCACGTGTGTTTGAGGTGCTGTGTTACCCCTGCCTCTGCAGGAATGCATAAAGCCGATTTTGGGATTGCTTGAATGGGCGCAGCATCATAAAGAACAAGAAGAGGGAGAAATATAAACAGAAAAGATGAAGGTGCAGTAAAAGCTTAAGGAGGAGAGGAAGAAATATGTCTGGTTTTGTTTTGATTAGTGAGGAAATTGGATCATAAGTAAAGCCCTTGCAAGAAGCAGATCATCATCATTATTATTTGGAACTTTGAAAAATGTATATAAGTGGTTAGCTTGCAAACACACACAAACACCCTTCTGCGGCAACACACGTGGCTTGGAAGGGTTAAAATAGGATTTTGCCATAATTCAGAATATGTCTGACAGGTTTACAGCTCTGTCAGGAGCCTCGTTTGGGACTAAAGCATGATAGAAGCACATTATCCGTAGCAAATATAATTGTGGTCATGATCTCAACATAAATCATGGCATGTATGGATCCCATTTGCCTGGTAGCTGCATGGGGGGTGGATTCCAGTGCATTAGGTGACCTGTGGGATGTCAGTACATACACCTCCTCAATGTTCACAAGGAAGAGTAATGCCAAATTGTATGTGAATGGTTGCTTTATATGTATCTATTTATAGGTTTGGAATCAGTAATTTCTTTAAAGTTGTTCTTAAGATGATAGGTATCATGATTCCAATTTTGTTTCTTAAACCTAAAATACCCTCCAGAGCTACAGCTCTGTCACATAGTGTGTTAAAGACTCAAAGTTTGAGGTTCTAGCCTGTCAGTTTATCCACCAACATTGCCCAAGAAAACCTTCACATATTATTTCTACCTTTTTAAGGACAGCTACATTCACTAAGTCGTTGCACATGCAGATGTGTTGGCCCACACTTACATTGTGGCATGGGATGAATAAATCTCCATAAAGCTATTGCATTCTCTGGGTTTCTGAGGAACAGCATCAACAGCTGGGCAAAGACCAGGAGAAGAATGAGGTAAGCCAAGCCGTAATTGCCATGAGCTGTGTCACTTATCAAAATAATTGACAGCATTTTCTATAAAATGAAAAGACACTGTTTATCCTGGTGATTCCAGCCAAATGGATTGGTAATAAGATCTCTGGTTTTGTCGTGTTGGCTGGATCTGTGGGTGTGAATGCATTTTCGGTTTTGCAAACGTCTAGCAAAGCAAGAGTAGAACACATTTTATATTTCTCACTGTTAAATTGTTCAGGGAATAGTCTAATGTAATTCCTAAAAAGATTTTGAAAGCTGCAACCCTGGAACATTTTTAAATTGTCTTTTATCACAGTAAAAATATATTTTTTCTTTTATTTCTGTTTTTATGTAAAACAGCACAATAGATTGGCACATATTTGAGACACAAAAGAAAAATTATAAATGAGATAAATCATTTTTAAATTGTTTTCCAAAACAAAAAAAATCAATATGGATTAACATCCATCATGTTGTTTTGCTTTTTTTAGACAAACTGGGCATTGCTCTACTAAGTGAGGTCTGTAGCAATGTGTTTGGCTCTTTTCTTATCTAATGCAGCAAAAATCGAATCTAGATCCAGTAGACAACATCCCACATTCTTGTGCATCTCATGTCATTCCTCTCTGGTGTCATTTACCTCAAATGCAAACAATCACACTCAGGCATGGGACTCTTTCAGTTGTGGACTTACAAGTTTGTGAGCAGCTGAGTAAAATCTCAAGTTTTAAGTATCTGGGAAAGAAGAACATTTGTTGGGCCTTCTTCAGCAGATGTGAAGTATTTTCAGTACATTGAGGAATGCTCATTACCTGTATGCATCCACACGCTCCCCCACCTCCCCTTGTATGCAGAGGGAAGAGTGCTCAGTCTTCCTGGACTTTTTGTACCCATTATGACCTGCTTGATTTTGCTCGTGTTCAATTTAAGGTTGTTCCTTGAACACCACTCTGTCAAATGGTGAACCACTTCTCGGTTGTGAGTCTTAATATTTTTAGATATGGGACAAACCACAGTGGTGTCAGCCACAAACCTCTAATTCATGTTTGTTTTGTGGATAGCAGAGAAGCCATGTATAAATAGAAGGAAGAGTACAGGACTGAGAATGCAACCCTGTGGGATGTCAGTGTTAAGGATCAGTGGGGTGGATATGATTTACCTCATCCTCACGACCTGAGGTCTGTGGGTGAGGAAGTCACAGAACCAGGAGGGACAGTCAGTACAATTCTTCGAGCTAGGTAAATCATAAAGTGGCACATGCCTCCATGCCGAGCTTTTAGCCAACAAAAGCAGCAATAGCAAATGTAACAGATCAGATTTTTGTTAACAGGGTTGGGTAAGCAGTTATTTGACAAAAATATATTTTTCAAAAAGACAATAATGGGATGGTTAAGATTTAAGCATATTTACTTTGTTTTAATGGCCTGGTCAGATGATTTTCCCAAATACAATTCAGAGTTTTGCCAGGGCTTGAAAACTTATTTTCAATCTGACTGAGACTGATCTTTTATGCAAACTGTGGGCAAACATTAATTAAGATGTACCAAGCTGAAACTGGTTTATTATAAAAGACACTTGCTACTGTAACTGCTGGAGAAGTTAATCTATGAAAATTTCCTCCACAGGTTAAACATGATTG
>JAUZNJ010041023.1:0-10162 GCA_034780135.1 Jordanella pulchra | reverse complement strand
GTGGTGTTACTGTAGTAGTACTATAGTACTGTGGTGTTACTGTAGTAGTACTATAGTACTGTGGTGTTACTATAGTATCGCTATGGTACTGTGGTGTTACTGTAGTAGTACTATAGTACTGTGGTGTTACTGTAGTAGTACTATAGTACTGTGGTGTTACTATAGTACCGCTACGGTACTGTGGTGTTACTGTAGTAGTACTATATTACTGTGGTGTTACTGTAGTAGTACTATAGTACTGTGGTGTTACTGTAGTAGTACTATAGTACTGTGGTGTGATCCTACGTCAGAACTCTGTTTCCAGGGGACATCAAGAGTGGCTGCCAGCTGATCCGGAACCGCTCCGAGTGTAAGGACATCGACTGGGCCACCTACACCTGTGTGCTGGGGTACCACGTCTTTGGTCAGTACCTCCTTCTGTGTTTGGGCTCTTTGGGCCGTTCCGCTGGTTCTGATAGAACTCTGTGTCTCTCAGGTGTTTGGCCCGAAGGTTCCGATGGCACCGACATCAACGCTCTGATGAGGTCCCACAACAGGAAGGTGATCGCTCTGGCTGACGACTTCTGTAAGGTCCACCTGTTCGCCTACCCCTGCTCCAGATTCAAGGTCAGTCCCAGGACCAGAACCAGGGGGGTCCAGATGAGCTCCTGTTAAGCGTCTCTGTCTCTGCAGGCTCCCAGCCATAAGTACAGCGCCCACAGCAGCCATGTGACCAACGTCAGCTTCCTGTACAGTGACAGCCACCTGATCTCCACCGGAGGGAAGGACACCAGCATCATGCAGTGGCGTCTGGTCAAGAAGTCCTCCCTGTCCCTCACAGACGGCATCATCTCCAAGTCTGCCCCCCGCAGGGCCGACCCGCCTGTGGCCACGCCTCCTCCTGTGGCTGAAGCCGCTCTGGTCCAGGTCGCCGTCAGCGCCGCCCAGGAAGCGTCTAACGACGTCTCCCCACTGGCTGAAGTAGCTCCGCCCCCCTCAGAGTCGACCCCGCCCCCCTCAGACAGCACGGTGAGCCTGAAGGACAGCCTGGAGACTAGCGACGACACGGCCACGCCCAGCGACGAGGGCCTGCCCCCCCTGACCCCGCTCTCCTAGAGAGGAGGAGCCAGACCACCTCAGAACGCCTGCTAAAACTCATACCGTTTCAGGACCGCAGTCAGAACCATCACAGAACTCTGGATCTCTGATCCATCCATCTTCTCAGAATCTGGACCCACAGGAAGCCTCCATGTGCGGGGAGCCACTCTGGTTCCACCGCTGTCAGCTGGGGCGGGTCCTCTCACACCTGTCGCCTCTCAGCTGCTGTTCTAATCTGGGGGGGGGGGCATAGCAACTGTCCTGCTGCTGTCGGCCACAGGGGGCAGCAGTTTCCCTCAGAACAGAAGGTCCATCCTGGGTCTGTGGGAACGTTGGAGGTTTTAGGTTCAGGGAAACCTGGACGTTCAGTTTAAAATCAGCTAAAATCTTTGGGCTCAAACCGCAAGTCAGAGTGAAATAGATGTTCAAATCTTCTGTGAACTAAAAACCAAACATCTGTTAACTTTCAAACCGTCACTGAAGGATGCAAACTGCTGCAGGCTTTTATTCTGAAATCTGAACACATTCAGGTTTATCTCTAAGGTAAATTATTTACGATTAAAACAAAGATCTTTGTTTTGTTGTCTTAGAAAATCAATGATGTTTCGAACCGGTTCAGAACCGATTTAAGATCCGGTTGTTTGGGTTTTAGAGGCTTCACACTGTTGCTAACAGGAAACCAACAGGACGCTAACAAGTGTTTCCTTGGCAAGTTGACCTTCAGATTGAAAGCTGTGACATGTCGATACAGAGAACCAATCAGAGTGAAGCCTCCCTCTGCTGAAAATCCCAACTCAATTGATGGTAGTGAGGCCTCCTGTCCACCAAAGATCTGTGTTTGTATATACTGCAGACTTCTCTGTGTATATTTCTGCTCAACACTAGAGGGCAGCACCTCTGTCATCCCATTGGGTGACAGGAGGAGGGGGAGGGTCTTTGTTCCAATTGGTTGCTCTCAGTGACTCTGCTAGTGATGTTTTTGTCTGTTCTGGACCATTTTGCTTCAGGCTGTTGAATGTGTTGATGATGTCATTCTGGGTGGGGCGGGACCCGAAGGGCAGGGGCAGGACTTTGATCTTGCTTTTGTTTCTTACTGATTTTTATATTTTGTATGCCTCTGAAGGGCTTCTGTGGAGGATGTTCAGGTTGGGGCGAGGCATGTGAGGGAGCGGGGCTTGTGTTCAACATTGATCCTCATTTTTATGTGAATGTTTTGAGCCAATCATCTTCTTTCATGCATTCCTGTCAGAGGACAGATTGTACTGAAGATTTTAACAGCAAAATGCAAATAAAGGTTACCATGGTGACAGCCAATCAGACTCATATTTGTCCAAAGTTATCTGTGTTGTGATGTATAGTAGCTTCATCTGGTCTTTGGCTCCATATCAGCTGGGCCTGTTTCTCAGTGTTTAGTCCTGTTTCTCTCCTATTCGTAGCTATGGACTAACTGGATCTGATCTCTTTCATTCTTTAACATAAAACTGGCTCATCTGATGAACTGGTTCTTTCCCAGACAGAGACGCCTGAGGAGCTGGTTTCAGTTAGTTTTACAAACATAGAAAGGGTTTATAAATCAGTTCTGGTTCTGCTGGAGGTTTCTTCCTGTTCAAAGGAAGTTTTTCTCGCTGCTGTTGCTGCAGTTGATCCAGTGTCCCCCATCTCTCAGCTGTGGGCGGCCTCTTCCCTCCAGTGGAAAAAGGAAAACAACAATGTCCGCCCCAGGTGTGGCTGTAGCTCCGTGGAGCAGGTAGACATCAAAATAAATTGGTCAAATCAAACCAGAGAACCGACCCTTTAATTTCTCCTAACTTGTGACAAAGATGCAATAAACCAGTGGAACCAATGTTTCCTCTGACATTAGTTCACTGCAACACCTGCTGCCAAACCGCAGCGTTGTCAGACTGGCTGTGACTGGGGGACCTGGTTGATCTGGGTCTATGAAGTGACCTGAGACGACAGGACGTGAATTGGAGCGTAGAAATAAACCAAATAGAATGGAATGCATTTCATTGGAATTCCAGGCTTTTCTACAGCCAACAGAACCAGTTCAGAACTTTATCAGAAGGCTTAGCATCACTGTCACACAGAGAGAGACCTTAGAACTGAACCATGACTCAGCAGAACCTGGGAACCCTGAGTCAGCAGATCCAAAGCGTGTCTATGACCCGGAGTTCATGGGTTCAGGACAGTTTGTTTTTTGGATCCTTATCAGCAGAGGATAAAAGACCAGCTTCACTTTGTTCATGTCAGTTGTTTGTCCTTTTGGACCCAAAGAACCAGAAACATGAAAGTCTGGCTGCTGCTGGTTCTGCTACTACCGCTGTGCTCCGGTAAGAAAGTTCTGTTCCCACGTTTAGATCCCAGGTATCAGGAGGAAGTTGGTCAGGCTTCAGATGGATGGGCAGGAACTACAGGTGCTGATCCGCAGCTTTGGATGAAGAGTTCTGGTACTGATGTTCTGCTGAAACAGAACCAATCCTTCACACGGTCCTCTGCTTTCCTCCTGAGGCCCGTTTGGAACCTAGAAACCAATGGAGCGGTTCTGAGAGGGCAGGCGGGTCAACAAACGGACCGTGTGATCACATTAGTTTAACTGTGAAAACGGACCTTCAGTGGATATTAAACCCATCAACATCATGTCTAGGCGCTGTGGTTCCGCCGTACAAACCTCATAAGGAGGACTTGGGGTTCTACACAGCCAACCCGGGTCTGAACCGGACCCTTATAATATAAAAATATCGTTGATCTTTTTGTTGCGATTCTTCAGGTTCTTGTTTTCTGATTGTATCAATACAACGACTTTGAAACCTCTGCTTTGAACATTTAAAGAGGAGCAGCAACACATGATAAAAGTGACGTCATTACTTTAGAAGTTGACGCCAGCGTCCATGTTTCAGTGGCTGTTGGTTATGAGCCACAGCGGAGCCGATCGGTTCCAATGTCCGCAGCATTTTAAACCTTCAGAGATCAGAACGGGATCAATCGTAGTTGATCCAAAGTGCATGATGGGAAAACGCCCTCCAGTAACAGGTGACCCCTCCCACTACTGGGTCACCCGTTCTCCAGACAGCCTGCTGGGGTCGCGGCTCTTGCTCAGGGGCCCAGAGTGGCGTGAAGTAAAGCGAGGGTTGGTCCTGAGCCAAACAGGGCAGCTGCAGCGGTTCTGATTGGTTCTGTTTGTCCTGCAGCTCAGTTCCACATCCACTGCTATGGAGAAGATTTCCTGATGGTCAACAACATGGTTCTGCAGTGCACCGGGAAGGTCCAACAGGCCTGTTACACTAGAGGTGAGTCCTCCCCCGGCCCGGCCCGGTCCGGTCCGGTCCTCTGGCCCAGCAGCTCAACCTGAAACCCAGTGTTTTGTCTAAGATGTTCTGGTTCTGAATGAGCAGATATATTTGCTCTGATTACTTGGTCCCAGATCCGGTCCAGACAGGGTGCTGGTAACAGTTCTAAAAGTAATGAATGAGGCTGGGTGAAGATCCTGTTGATGATGGATCCGACCTCTGATCCAGTTCTGACCCATTGAATAAAGGGAAGTGATGGTGATGATGAGCGGCAGCAGGGACGAAGATCTGAAGACCTTCAGACTGGGTCTGCTGGGCAAACCGTCAGAAACAGGTTCTGTGTTCTTCAAGCTGCTGAGATGATCTTTAGTTCCCAGAACCATAAATGTAGAAAGTGAATCTAGATCATACGAATCATACGTGTTTTTGCAGTTGGCTTAATCATTTCCTACATATTTACACCTGTCAGTGAACATACAGAACCTCCGCAGAGGAAGTGACATCACAGAAGATCAGGTTTAATGATGGTACCATAGAGAGAAGAAGCTGAAAGACAGAAAGAAACTACAATCATGATGAAGTCCAGACATTCAGAACCAAACTGATGAAATCACCTCCAAATTTTCTCTGGAATGTTTCCACTTCCTGCATCTGACAGGAAGTGATGTAAGGGTTCATTACTGGTTGGTGACAGAAAAGTTCTAACACCTCATGATACAGAGGATTGTTTTTATCAATCGTTTATCCTGCTTTTATTTGGCTACAGAATTTACATGTTGTTAAATCTCATCTTTTATTAATAAGGTAGAACCAGGTCTGATGAAAACCATGTTCTCTAAAAAATCTAATCCAAGATAATCTGCATCAGTTTGGAACCAAATAGAACCGTTTAAATGGTTTCAAGATTTGCTTTCAATGTTCAGACGCCTTGAAACCAACATTTCTCTGTGACTAAAACCAACACTGGTCCTGCATCATGTCTGGCCCAGCAGAACCTTGACCTGGTTCTTGTTTTAGAGCCAGGCTGAGCTCTGCTGACTGTTGGGTCACCATCTGCTCCAGCAGAGGTTCTGATGACTTTGTTTGTCTGCAGATAATGGAGAAAAAGGATGCACTCAGCTGGAGAACTGCTCTAGACCCGGCTGGACCTGCTGCCACACCGACCGCTGCAATGGAGGGCATTCAAACCAGTCTGGGCGTTGAGTCCTGATGATTCGTGTGAGGAGCGCCGCAGAGCCCGTCTAATGAGTCCAGAACCAATAAAATGTTGGATGGCCCAATGATCAGAGTCTGTGGTTTCTGTATACATTCTGTTTTATTTACCAATACTAGTGCCTGAAGCGCCTCATCATTTGTTGTAGAAATAAAACTGCACATAAAGGGGGGCGGAGCTAAAGCTCCCTGCATCTGATTGGACGCTTCTTATGGCGTTAGATGGAGGCAGCAGGCCCGTGATGTTCTGGACTACAGCTTCAAGATAAGCCTGACCCGAACCCAAACGTTAACATCTGTCTGTTGTTTACATGCCTTGATACTGTTGTTTCTAAACACATATTTCTCACCCATTTTTAAAAAGTTTAAGTAGAGTAAAACATTAAACTTTATGCTGCTTACATTAGTTTATTGAGACCAAACAAAACAATAACTGCTGATGGTGAAATAATTTTTAAAAAGTCAGAAATTATAATTTCATTTAAGGATCCGGAACTTAAAGGTAAATAAGGCAGCGATAGAGAGAATTCATTTAATCCATAAGAACCTGAGATCTTCCTGATGTTCAGTATCAATAAAATCCACTCAGGATAGGAGCCGACCCGTGTGTTCCCTGAGATCCTTTCGCTTCAGAAATGTTCTGCTGAAACATGAGGTCAATCTAAAGAAATTCCTCAGGATGTAATGAAGGCAGAATGAACCATAAAATGCTATCGGGTCCTTTGAGCTCCATCTGTCTGAGGGAATCTGTTCATCTGTGGAGAACAGAGATCTTCTCCGCATCTCTCACTGCATTGTGGAGAGTATAGTGTTCCAGCAGGTGGCGCCATGTCTTGTTGAGTCTCAGTAGTCCTTGGTTGCCTTCCCAGGAGAAGAAAGAAAAAAGAGAAGTGTTAATTGTGGACTTAAGGTGACTCACCTGAAGTGGAGTGAACCTGGTTCCTGATTTATACTTCACAGGCCTTTTCACCACTTTCCACTGGAATCCCTCAAAAACACACTTGGTGTGGAAACATGTGGTCACTCATGCCAACTTTGACTCATCCACATGCACACTTTGGAGGAACATGAAAAACTGACAGATGGTGAGAAGAGCTGAAGCCAGATTAGAGGCCTGGACGCCCTGGATCCGACAGAAACTTGTGTCTTAGAGGTTGTGCCACTAAGGGCTCATTGAAAGTCAATGGGGATGAACACACCAGACTCATTTCAGGCAGGGGGCCGAGATAGAGCCCAGGTATATTTCACTCGGACTACGAAGCAGTTCAGCGGCATTTTATGGGTCTGTCATGAAAGAGATTACAAACTAGAACACAGTAAAACTCAACACTTTGGGGAAATACTAAGTAAAATCTGTCAATTGCAGGTAAAACCGCCAGGATTGGAGTCACACCGTGAGTATAAAGCAGCTGGAACAGACTGGGAGGAAACAACCTGGTCCAGGGGCGCTTAAACTAGCTGTGGGGACATGGAATTTCACCTCGCTGGGGAGGTAGGAGCCTGAGCTAGTGCTGGAGGTGCAGAGATACCGGCTAGAAGAAATGGAACCCAGCTGGAACCCAGTTCCTCAGAAGAGGGTGGCTCGTTGGGAGAAGGGGGGGGGGTTCTGCTCACCTCCCCAAACCCTGGTGGACTTCAACGCCCACGTGAGAAATGATATTAACACCTGGAGGGGCATGATTGGGAGGACACCCCCCCCAGCTCTGAACCAGAACTTTACTTTAATAATCCCAAAGGGAAATGACTTAAACCCCAGTGGTGATTCAGTATTGGACTTCTGTTCAAGTCACAGATTGTCCATAATGAAGAGCATGTACGAGCAAAACAATGTGCATCGGTGCACCAGGACACCTCAGTGTCCCCCACCAGAGAGGAGGAGTGTGGGAAGAGGGAAGTGAAGGAGTCTCTGTTGAGACTGCTGCGCCTATGACCCATTTCTAGATGACGCAGGAGACAATGAGTACGGGATGTTAATCAGCTGTTCTGGGGTGTAACAAAAACTTTGTTTTATAGTCGGTATGGTTATGGATCATAACAAGTTTCTAAACAGGAAAAGTATCACTAAGCTTTTAACTGTCTGGAGGAGCTTAGTCTGTGGCCCAGGCAACATGTTCTGGGTTCTTGTGTTATAACACCATCCTCACCAATGATGCACAGTCCCTCCTTGGCTCTGGTGATGGCTACGTTTATCTGGTGGGGGTCTCCAACAAAGCCTATATGTTTGGACATCCAGGCGCCGTCATGCTCTGTGTCAAGCTCAGTGCTGGGAACGGAGCAGACCGTGGATAAAATCACGTAGCACCACTCGCTCCCTAGGAGAAAACAGAGGTGAGATCTGGTTCTGCCAGACAAACCCAGCTCAGTTAAGGTAGGACACCATCTCATCTATGAGCTATTTTGGCAGAACAGATAGAATAATCAGTTTACAGACTTAGGATTGGATCAGATCTAGGAGGAGCTTTTACCTTGGCTTTTTGTGATGGTGGTCACTGTAATTTTCTCCAGTTTCATTTTCTTTAGCTCTTCCTTGATCTCAGCTACTTGGGCGTTATAAGGAGACAGAACAACGATATTCTCTTGATCCACCATGGCCTCATTTACAAGCATTTTAGCAATCAGTGTCTGGAAGAAGAGAAGACAGCTGTTATAAATTCTTCTTTTATATCGATAAAGTTAGACAAATTCTGCTAAGGACTCATGTTGGGTTTAAAGCGGAGGAGTTAATCCAAGCTCATTGATCCCCAACCTTCACTCTGCAGTTACCAGTAACCCCTCCTGTCTCTTCAAGCTCATACAGGAGGGATGAGTTCTGTGAGTCAATGATTTGATAAAAGAAAACATTTTAATCCAATCTGTCCTGATGTTGATGCTGACTCTGTAACGAGTTGGGATTCCAACTAAAGACCATGCAGCTTTCCAAGGATGAAATCATCTGCTCTAACCACTGCACCGCTTCCTCATGTAATACCTAGAAGAGTTGTACACACTCAGCTATATCTGTCTATAAATCCTAATGAAACTAACCCATTGCATAGATTAGAGGCTTGTCTGAAGACATAAAAACCTGGATAACTTTCTGCTTCTGAATGGAGACAAAACAGAAGTTATTATCTTTGGACCAGAGTCTCTGAAAAATAAACTGATTATTCAATCACTTCATCTGGATGGGATGAAATTAATCTCAGATGAGAAAGTAAAAATCGATCCGGCTCCTCTCCTGAGGAACCAACTACCAGTTTTAGTCCATCTTATCTTAAAATGTTTTAAACACTGTTTCAGTATTAGTGGCATGTAGAACATTCCTATGAACACGTTTACTTTCTGATATTGAGAATTAATCAAAAACTAGAAAGATTTTGATAGAAGGTATTGCACTCTGATTATCAATTCATAAAAATATATACATAAGGGAGCCTGTAGCTACCATAAGATTAGTAACTATTGACATGAGAAGGTCACATAATGTTCAGGTGTAACAGATAGCTGCCGATAACCATGCACTCTGACTTTATTAGTTCCTCCTGATAGATAGTCCTTCATTAAAAGCACCAGGGCTGCTGTTTCTGATGTCTGTGAACCAGTGTTTCTTCTTGCTCAACAGTCAGTGATTGTAGTGCCTCGTCTTTCTAACCCTGCACCTCGTTCTGCTGGAGATTTCTCTCTGATCAGCCTCATCATTGTCAGCTGAATCATAAGAATCCATGATCACCGATGAGTGAATCATAACAAATCAGATAATCTCTGAAAAAGAATGTATTTTCTTAAAATATAAAAAGTTCATATTAGAGTTCATTATTAAATTCACTATGTCACTTTGCTGGTTCAGTGAATTCTTCAACAATAGCCCACAGATGTTGAGGATATGGGAACATCTGTTGGACTAGTCCTCAGCTCGAATAGACCACAGGGTTCTCAGCCCTGACCTGTGTGGTGGAAACGTTTCATAAGTGATTAGTTTCATCCTGTTTTGCTCCAGATATTTTGCAGTATCTATATCTTTTATTTGTAACACTTTGCAATTCCCATCAAAACGATTGAAAACTGAAAACAATTCCCAACTGGTGAAAAGCCCCCAAAATAGCTGTTCTTTGTCAAGAAGCTGAAAGAGTCTGGACTCTTTACTCAGCTTCTGACAAACCACAATGTAAAGCATCCTGTGCCTCAAGCGGCAGCATGGTGCATGGCACAGGCGAGGAAGGGATTAGTTGGTGATGAAAGGACCAAACAGGACATTGTCTACAACACCTAGACCAAGTTTATGCTGCACGAGTCCAAAAAAAGTCCAGAATCTTTGCTACAGATCCCATCCATGCAGGGTTCACTCCAAAAGAAAATACAGCTTCAACTGGAATGAATGGTTTCTCTTAGTACCAAGTAATTGAATTCACTTTATCCAACTATTTGTTTTAGTTTTTCAACTTATAAACTTAATAAAGTAATTTAGATCTTATAAAGCCCTAAACTCACATATAAAGCCCTAAATAACCAAGCTCCGTCTGATATCAGAGATCTGATGGAAATTAAAAACAGAGATCATGTTTCTCCTATCTTAGCTTCTCTTCATTGGCTTCCTGTTAAATCTAGAA
>JAUZNJ010041021.1:0-34152 GCA_034780135.1 Jordanella pulchra | reverse complement strand
TTCTTTCTTTGTCTATTTTTCTGTATATCCTTGATCTCGGATGAAAAAGTATTTACTGCTTTTTATGAGGCAGTAGTCAACACTAATATTT
Source organism: Jordanella pulchra (assembly GCA_034780135.1). Classification (NCBI taxonomy): domain Eukaryota; kingdom Metazoa; phylum Chordata; class Actinopteri; order Cyprinodontiformes; family Cyprinodontidae; genus Jordanella; species Jordanella pulchra. The sequence goes on along the minus strand of JAUZNJ010041021.1, from coordinate 34,061 downwards.
AATGTGTTTGGTTTGCTGCCTGCTCCTTTATGTTTATTGCTTTTAGTCGCTTTAATCTGTCTAGATGATGTTTGCGTTGGGATGTCTGAGGTTTTTCTTTTGGGTGAATAACGTCGGAGCTTGTTTTTTGTTGCTATCCTTAGAATATATGAAGAGATCCAGAGGATAGAAGCGAACGAGTTTCACTACCAGGAGCAGGTAAGGTTGTTAACACCATGGTCGATTCACAAATGGCTGTAACTTGAAATATTCTGTTTGTTTAAAAAACAGAAAAAAAACTAAAAGCTGTTTATTTTTGTTACCTTGTTGTCAGATTGACCCCATAGAGTATGTAGAGGACATTTGTGAAAACATGCAGCTGTTCCCTAAGGAGGACTTCCTGACAGGAGATCAGCTTATGTTTGAGTACAACCCTGAAGTAAGTAGCTCAGTTGTTCTGGGATTCTTTATACTGAAAAGTAGAAGCATTTCCCTTTTTAGACAGAGGTGTTAATGAAACAGGTCGTGCAAATGTTTAAAAAAAAAAAAAGAAAAATCAGGATTTTTATACAGTAAGGAATTTGCTGGTGGCTTCTTTTTATATCAGAAACAAAGCTGTTGTGCACCTGTCTCCTGTTATGGATGGGAGCTGCGATCTTATTCAGGCTTTTCATTTCGCCCTGCTGTCTCAGTATCTATGATATGCTGAATTCTTCTCACAGAAAGATTCATCCCTCTTGAACTTTTTTACATTTTGTCAAATCATAATGCTGAACCAAAAATAAACAAGAATCATTTTTGTGCAAATAAATCAGAAAGTTTTATCAGATTTGTTCTCAGCTTCACCCTAAGTCAATAGTTTATCGAACCACCTCTCACTGCTATAACAGCTCGACTCTGCTAACTTTGCACCTTGGGAAACCAACATTTTCATGTCTTTTTTTTTTTTTAAGAAATAGCTTAATGTCAAACAGATTTATTAGAGACCATTAATTAAAAGCAATTCTTAGAGTTGTGATGTTGAAGTTCCTGATCTAATCTGGACTTTGACTAGACCATTGTAACATAATACACTAATATGCTTATATTTTGACAGGTGAAATCCATGAGGGTAAACATGTAAATGCCACAAACTGAGCTTTTTTTTTTCCATGTATTTAGGTGATCAGTGCAGCTCTGTCCCTGCTAACGCCGGAGAACGCCAACCTGATGCTGTTGTCCCCAGAACACGAAGGCCTGTGTCCCCTCCGGGAGAAGTGGTTTGGCACACAGTACAGCGTTGAGGGTATGTGCCTTTTTCCCTATTTATTATTCAATCTGATACAAAACCCATAAAGTAGTGGAAGAGCCACCCAAACAGATTTAAACGGATTTAAATGGAAATGTGTAAAACAGTAGGCGTGACGTCCCATCTTTGACACTATCAGGCCGTAGAAATAGATAAATTCTAAGCATCCAGCAAGTTTTGTCGCCTGTGCTGATGCGTGTGTGTGAACTTTACCCAGACATAGAGTCAAGCTGGATGGAGCGATGGAGTGGAAACATGGAGCTGAACAGTGACCTCCACCTTCCTCCAGAGAACAAGTTCATTGGTGGGTGAATAAGCGTCTCCAAGTCCAGCAGAGTGAGAAACAGCCCGGTTGTGTGCTACATAACAAAGGGTCAGGAGTAAACAAGATTGTGCTTTTGCTCTTTATTCGTTCATCCAGTAAATGGAGTCATTACTGCTGTTTGTCGGGAGGTTTTTTCATCTGTGAATCTCTATTGGTAAAAGTGTTGGAATTTAAGCTGAAAGAGCTGTGGGCTCTCAAAGCAAGGACCATTGATTTTTGTAGCTATTTTAGAAACTTGATGATCAGGAAAAAAGGGTTCATTAAAAAAAGGGGGGAGAAAATTAAGAAAATGAAATTTAGATCTATTTAAATGTCCCTTGTTATCTAGTCGATTTGTGTCAATAAAATATAAACCAATTTTTCTGGTTCAGGTGGAGTTGAGCAGAAACTGCCCTTTGCTTCAACAATAAGAATTATAAATAGCAGAGCCCTAGTAAAACAAAACAGGTCATTTCTTTAAAGCCACAAAAATGTCCTAATTAAGGATTTCTAGTTTATTTTTTGAAGACTTTGGTAAGCGCATCTAAAGACATTGCAGCTGTGAGGTCATTATTTATTTACATGGGAAACAGAGGCATCCTTAAACAATGTGTGAAGAAAAAAAAACATAGTTGCTGTAAAACAGTTGTTTTTTAAAAAATAAAGACGGAATGATTAGCGTTTTCACTTCAAACCTCTTTTAGCATCTTTTCATTTCATTATAACTTGATGAATTATATTTACAAAAGGCAACTATGTTCTATTGAAGACAGATTAACGGCTCAACTTTTCTCTAATCTGTCCAGTTATCTGCTGAGTTTGTTTCTAAACCGGGTACAGATTAACTTCTGGTGACATTTGTCAGGAAATCACAGTTTAAAGCATCAATTCAGCAAAACTCTGCCCTCCTCTTCATATTTTCTTTCCTCAGTTAAAACTTTGACACCAAAGAGTGTTTTTTTTTTTTTGTTTGTTTGTTTGTTTTTATTAAGAACACGGCTTAGTTCAGTTCCTTTGTAGAAATGTCAGTTTCCTTCATTAATGAAACACTAATGTTATTTTTTTTTAGTTGTTCTTTGACTCAGTTCTTTATTCTTCACTTGGGGTGTTTTTTTTAATTGTACGTTTCCTTACTGTGCTTGTAGTTAGCTGCTCTCCAGAAAGTGATTTTTCTTGCTAGTACGGGTCAAATTGCTCATGTTTTAAAGATCTCCCCCTCAGCAATAATATAAATCTCAATATTTACACATTTGTTCTATTTTGTTGTTAGATTGATTCCTTGTTTTGAAAATCATGTGTCCCCTTTTTTTTTCCTTGTTTCATATCTAAAAAAAAGTTTTGACATTAAACAAAGGCAATTTGCTGGCTAATAAACAACTTGAACTTGTCTTAAAAAAAATAAAAACATTTCAAAAATTTTATGATGCATATCCTAAAATTGGATGCCTGGCAAGATAGTTTTAGTTTTGGGGAAGCTTTGCTTTTAGGGCCAAGATTGTTTGATGTTTACCCCCAGTTAATAAATCATCATTTGGTTTCAGGGTTTGGTTTTCATGAGAAAATTTGCCTAAAATCAAAGAAGGGTGTAATGGCAGACTGATCGTATAACCACAGTAAGGGTACCACATCGAAGCAGGCATTTGGAGATTTATATTCAGCTAAAGTTTCAATCTTTGGACCCAGGAGGTGCCAGGTTACGCTGCGTTAGTTGAAGATTTCAAGCAGCTCCCTTTGGGGCCAAAAAGGGACTTTATCTTATTTGAAAATTTGCCCCGCATGCTGTCACCACACTTTGACAGATAAGAGCCGTACATTACCTCCTTAGACTTGATATGAAAGCTTGTAGAGTTGAAGCTCACCTGATGTTTAACTCTTGTGTGTGATGATAAAAGGAGGTTCTGTAATGTCCCAGCCTGCTGCTGTGTTGCACAAGCCTAAAACACACACACACACACACACACACACACAAAAAGGTTTTTAAATAATTCACTTAACTTTAGAGAATGCTTTTAATATTGGGCCAAAATCCAGTGTTGGTCTCTGTTGAATGCTCTTCCCCAAACTGATTAACTGGCTTGTTTCAAGTAACTTATAATTGAATCTGCGTCTGAGTGGCTCATGATGAACAGTTGTTGTGTACTGTTTATTCAGCCACTGACTTCACCCTGAAGCCCTCAGACTGCCCAGACACAGACTTCCCTGTCCGGATAGCTGAAGGCGACAAGGGCTGCCTGTGGTACAAGAAGGACAGCAAATTTAAAATCCCTAAAGGTGTGTATAAACCTGCACCGTTTCTTTCTGTAGCCTGCGAGATGTTTCCATAGATACCTTTAATATCGACTGAGGTGACTTTTGACCTGTTTTCCTTCTCTCCCGCAGCTTACGTCAGATTCCATCTAATCTCTCCGATAATCCAACAATCTGCAAAGAAGTAAGTTCAGGCTCAGAAATGAGCTTGGAAAAGTAACAAAAGAAGTTTGCTTTTACTTATGTTATAACCTGTCGGCCTCCTGGCATATATTACTGTGTATTATTGTTACTGCAGAAATCTATATCTATTTCTTTTTTTTTTATCATTTCGACCTTTTTAATGCGGAAGCTGTTTTCTTTTACTGCTTTATATTTATCTCCTTATTCTCTTATTTTTTTGAGTAGAATTATCTTCCTCCTTCCTTTGCTTCACCTTCTAATATATTATTGCTCTTCTCTTGCCCTCCTGTCGGCCTCCAGTATCGTGTTGTTTGATTTGATGGTCAACATCCTGGGCCACAACCTGGCCGAACCGGCCTATGAGGCTGAAGTGGCCCAGCTGGAGTACAAGCTGGTGGCCGGAGAGCACGGCCTGATCATTAAAGTTAAGGGATTCAACCACAAACTACCAGTGAGTAAACTCATCCATATATAAGGAGATGTATGTTTATTGTGGATCTAAACACTATCTTAAATATTTTAGTGAGGAGGATACATGTTTTATTGTTTTTGTTTAGTTAAACTTTTCAAATCTAATAAGTGTGGTGTGTATTTTTATTAGCTCCCGTGAGGCAATACACCTTTTGATGCAACCCACCAACCCTAAGCGTATGTCTCGACCAGCTTTGCAGATCTAAAGTTCACACACTGGTTGAATATCATCAGCAGACCACAATATAAAATGTTGCTGCAGATTCTCAGTTGGATTGAAGTCTGGACTTGGACTGACTCCTTCTGACTCCTCGATATGTTTACAACAGTAGATCTTTAAAGTCCCTTGGGGCTCTAGCATGACCTCTACCAGACTGTCCTTCTTTCTTTTAGCTCTGATGAGCAACTCTGTCCCTGCTGGAAAATATCCTCCCCAGCATGATGCTGCCACCACCATGCATCATTTAAATGAAATCGAGTGTTACTTTTTTCCTAAATACTTTCTTCCTTGCTTACTGTGATGTTTCAACATGAGTCTGTGAGGATTTATTTTCCTGCCATCCTTGAACAAATACCAGACTCTTTACAGCTCCTCCAAAGTTACCTTAAGCCTCTTGGCTGGTCTCTGGTTAAGGCTGTTCTTCTGTTAGTTAATGTGAATTATTCACTCTTTAGCTAATTAGTAATAGACATTATTTGCTAATTAATAAAGTTGTTTATGCTGAAATTTATTTAGAGGTATTTCAATAAAGTGGGCTGTATAAAAACTGATGTCATATGTTTCAGATTTCAGTTGAATCCCAAATTACTTGATTAATCTCAAATGTAAATTGAAGCATGTCCAGAACAACCTATCCAAGAGATGCAGTAAAACATCATGCATGAAGGGACAGGTGGCTGAGGCTGCAGCCATTGAAGGCACAGCCCTTGAGTTAAAGATAATAACTGGCAAACACGGGGAAAATGAGGATGAAATGATTAAATCTCACACTGTTCCCCCTGACAAGGCACTAGGTAAGGTTTCCTAAAAAAAAGGCCTCATAAAGCACATGGAAGGCAGTGACTTGCACATGTATCTGTAACCATGGGAGATAATGTTTGTGTATGAAAATAAGTCCATGATTCCGATCCTCTGAGCCACCGTTCCTGATGAGATGTAATGTCCTTCCGGGTGACCTTGGTTGCTCCTGCACATGGAGAGGGTTGGTTGGTGTAACAAATCATCATAAATGTGAGATAGCCAGCCTTCAATCCGACAGAAGGGAGGCAGACTTAGATGGACACGATTATTTTTGTTCAAGCAGAGTTGATTTACTCTCTGCTTTTGAGTCTTAGCTGGAAACCCCCGATGGTGAAGTTCCATCACCTGAATTTGTAGGTCGTTCTTGCCTCGCCAAACATATCGCTTTTACCTTGTTTTATTCCACTCTATCTGCCCGAATCGGAACCACAACTGGCCTGCAAACCTCAGCGAGGATAGCGTCAAGTTTTGGTTTGTGATCCAATAGTACTAACAGTATGTGTCCTGTCCGGGCAAGAGCACTCCGCTTTTACCCAGTCTGCTCGTTGAGAAAATCGGATCATCAGACCAGATCCATGATCTCTAGTTTTCATAGGATATGTGAAGAGAGGATCTAAGAATGGTAGTAAAGCAGAAAAGATAAGCAAGGTTGAGAAAGAGGAGGGAAAAACAGGGTCTGCCTTCACTGAGAGCAAGAAGATTTATATTAGTTCAAAAAATTTCAAATATCCTTTGTTGTTTTATTGCCTTTTTCATATACGTGTAAAATGCTAGTAAATCAACAGAAAAATGTCCCTGTAAACACTGAGTGGTTGTGGGTGAATCTCTTGCCCCTCACTCTGACCACGTCTCTTCCTGCAGCTGCTCTTCCACCTGATTGTCGACCACTTGGCTGATTTTTCTGCTTCTGATGACGTCTTCAGCATGTTCACAGAGCAGCTGAAAAAAACCTACTTCAACATCCTCATTAAACCAGAGAAACTCGGCAAGTACGTTGTGTACCCTTTTTGTGTTTTTTGTTTTTTATCCCCTTCCTCCTCTGTTGGAATCAGTCCCCCCCCCCCCCCCTTTATCTTCTCTGACTCTCCAGTCCTTCCTCCCCGTTTCTCTCAGGGACGTGCGTTTGTTGATCTTGGAACATTCTCGCTGGTCCATGGTGGAGAAGTACCAGGCTCTGACGGCCGGGTTAACCAGGGAAGAGCTGATGGCGTTCAGCCGGAGCTTCAGGGCTGAGCTGTACGCCGAGGGGCTGGTGCAGGGGAACTTTAACAACGCTGTGAGTCAAACACACACAGGACACAGAAAATCCCACTGATGATACTATTAACCAATAATGGTGAATCGACTGATGCTCATCTGTGTTAAAGTGTATTGGACAGTTTCCTATTCATTGCTTCTTATTGTGTTTCCTTCACAGGAATCCATGCAGTTCCTTCAGTGCGTCACTGAGTAAGTTCAGCTTCTAATCAGAACCATTGGATCCCATTTTGTTTGCAGACACTAGCTTTCCTGGCTAATCGTCTTTTACGTTTTGTCGCCGTTTTGGCAGAAAGCTGCAGTTCTCCAAGCTGCCAGCGGAGGTACCGGTGACGTTCAGGGTGGTGGAGCTCCCTGCAAAGCATCATATCTGCAAAGTCAAGTCATTAAATAAGGGCGACGCCAACTCTGAGGTCACCGTTTACTATCAGGTGACGCATTTGCAGCTCATCGAATCAGTTGTTTTTTCTCAAAACTTTCTTATTCTATAGTTTCATTATTGTTTTGGTTCCATTTTTTTTCTCTCTCTAGTCGGGGCCGAAGGCTTTAAGGGAGCACACCCTGATGGAGCTGCTGGTGGTACGTGTTTAGAGAGACGTCCTTTCATCTTATCAGCCCACCTGCTCCCCTTCCCTGTGTTTCTGACTGAGTCGATGTTTTTTTTAGATGCACATGGAGGAGCCCTGCTTTGATTTCCTCAGGACTAAAGAGACTCTGGGGTGAGTGTTTGGAGTAGCATTGAAACACTTCCAAGAGAACACCAAAACTCTGATTCAATGCGCTATTCTTTATGTTTTTCTTTCTGTCCAGTTTATCTGCAAACATACAGAAAGGAACAAACCGTTGGTATCATTGCATTAAAAAAAACATACAAAACCACAACAATCTCTGTAATAACATCAAACCGGTGATTTTTATAGCATATCTATTCGTTTACCATATTTTGCTTCCTGATCATTGTTTGGTTGAATTTTTCATGCACTCAAGAAAATGGCACAGGCTAAGAAGGGGCTAAATGAAATGTTTTGTGTCTGCACCTTTTTGCAGCTCTCAGACACATTTTTTCAGAGCCACGTGCTCAATCCATCTCAGCTTTATAGAGCTACCTGTTGATTTTTCCACACACCATTCAATCGAAGGAAGATCTGCACTCATTTTGGGCCATTTAAGAACATTTCAATGTTTCAGTGGCCATCCAGCACTGATACCACAATCATTACTTGGTATGAGATTAAAATCAGCATCTTCATAAAGCTTCACTGGTTTGAACTTTACTTTGGAGTTAATTCAGCTTGTATTCTGAGATTCTGATTTACAAATTGAATAAAAAAGTACTTTCATTTCACACTGAGAAAAAGTCCGACTCACTTAGTTAAGACTAGGTAAGAAGCTTCCATTGTTTTTTGTTGAGGATTAGCTTAACACAATAAATGTTTAGCCGCTCCTGAAGCACAGCTGTAGTCCGCAGCTTATTAACCTCCCTGGAAATCTTTATGCAGTGTTTGCTTTACAACAGTCTAAAAGCTGTGGCCACCTCTTGTTTCTTCTGCACCTTTTCTGCCACATGTTTTCCTTCCACTAAACTTTCCATTAATATGCGTGGATACAGTGTTCCTTAGCAACCAGCTTTCTTTAGCAATCTCCTAATATGGCCTGCATTGTTGAAGGTGTCAATCTCTGCACTTTTTCAAATTATTGTGTCAAATATCCTTCATGTTAAATGTTTAGAAACTGGATTGTATAATTGCAATACGTTTTAAGCCACAGCCATTAATATGGACTAAATTAAATCCTTGAAATGTATCATACCGTGTGCGATAAATGAGGTTGACTTTTTTTTTTTTTTTTTTAAGCGAATGACTAAAATAAAGTATCTTCTCCTTTATTTTCTTCTTTATTGGGATGCAGCCGCAGCTTTTTATGGAGGAATGTTTCAGGAGAAATGAAGCTTTGCTTGAGCGAGCTGTGAAGGTGCTAACAAATTGTCTGCATCTGCACATCCTGTTTCATATTTTCTCTTTAGTCTTGGATCAAAAGAAGCTAATGGTGTGTTCATGCTTGCATTAAATGCTGCAGTGACACCAGTTGTTTTTTTTTTAGGGGGGGGACTTTAAATACTTTCATCATAAGTTTAAAGATTTTCATGCCCGATTTATGTGATCTTTGAAAGCAAATGTAATTTACATCTCAACTGTTTCTCTCTCCAAATCCTACCTGCCTCTGCAGTTACCATGTCTACCCCACCTGCAGAAACACCTCTGGTGTTCTGGGTTTCTCTGTCACCGTGGAAACGCAGGCGACTAAATTCAAGTGAGTCCGCAGCCCAATTTTTACCCCTTTAAAGATCCAATCTATCTTAACCACTTTCCTCGGATCCGGGATGTGATGTATCTGACTGTTCACCCGTTCCCCACCTACAATTTATCTGCGTGGCGCCGGGAATGGAGGGAGGGGAGCTGATGAATGACTAACGGGATCAAATTCAACCCACAGCCTCTAATATCTACCCGCTCTCATCTCTCCGCAGCTCCGAGTTGGTGGAGTTAAAGATTGAGGAGTTCTTGGTTTCATACGGGGAGAAGCTCAGTGCGCTGACAGAGGAGGCCTTCAACACTCAGGTCTGTGTGCGGATTATTGGAGCTTCTACTGTTTATGAAGAAGCTATGGGAAGTTCGACAGGCAGCTTTTGTGTTAGCAGCTAGATTTGATGCATCTGCTGAAAGCAGTGTGCGCCTGTGTCCGTGCAGGTGACCGCTTTAGTGAAGCTGAAGGAGTGTGAGGACACACACCTCGGGGAGGAGGTGGACAGGAACTGGGCCGAGGTGGTGACGCAGCAGTACGTGTTTGACAGGCTCAACAAGGAGGTGAGAAGGACGCTGATCACACATCTGTACATTTTCTCTCCTCCCTCACATTGTGGTGTTTTTTGTTTTGTTTTTTTTTTTCCCCCTTCGGCTCGTTCATCGGCAGTAATCGTTTCTGAAAATGTCAGCTGTGACGGACCAGTTTGAACTCACTGATTCTGATCTGTTCAGGATTTTTGAACCTTTGGTGCCATCTAGTGAAACTGCTCCCATTTAAAGGCAGCCTGTTGTAACCAAGCTCCTATAAACCTGAATGTGCTGCTTTCAGCCGTGGAAACCTCTGGGTTTAACACTGGATTAACTTATCTTTCTGCTGAAAGGAAAAACACCTAGTGCCTTACCAAACCTTTTAACAGCTTTAATGGATACTTTTTGTATTGTACGTTATTTAAAAACTCAAATCAATAAATATCTAAGAATTACAGAGAAGATATTAGTAAAAGAAAATTAAAAATATGGCATTTAGTCTCCTGTATATTAATACCTCTTAATTAAATCCAGTTTAGGGAAGCATTTCTGATTAAACAGCATCATGAAGTCACAGGTCATGGAGAAAGTTGTGGAGAAGTTTAAAGCTTCTAGCACTGCTGTGATCCAATAAAACATGGCCGCCCACATAACCCGACTGTATGGAGGCATGGACATTAGCAAGGCTCTGTGGGTGTTATCAGTTTAATAAACACTAATTTAATTTGGTGTGCAGATAAATGTCACCAACAGAGTGATTATATGCCAAATCGTTGTGCTGTTTTTAGATCGATGCCCTGAAGCAGATGAGCAGAGATGAACTCATCTCCTGGTTCCAGGAACATCGAGGCGCAACCAGCCGCAAACTCAGCGTGCACGTAAGAACCGCTGTCAGGTCCAGGGTCTACACAGATGAGTTATTCTCACCGTTTCGCTCAAATATTTATTCCTGTGTCTTTATGAAGGTGGTGGGATTTGGCGCTGAAGAGGATGAGGATGAGGAAGGTGGAGGTAACAAACAGGAGGGAAAAGGAGAAGAGGAGGAGGGTGTGAGTGAGTCTACGTACGGGGAGGTGTCCAAGCTCACCTTTCTTTCTGCTTCAAACAAGATAGAGGGCGCTATCTCCATAATGGATATACCAGCTTTCATCCAAGACCTTCCCCTCTTCCCTTATCACAAGATCCTCCAATGAACGTGTGCAAAACTGTGAGACAGACGGATGGCTGAGCTCGGCCGTTTGGACCCTGTCCTTTTAGAGCGGCTGCCTCTAAACTTGTCAGCCGCTCTGGAGTTCTGGATGCTGCAGTTTTTAACCAAACTGTGAAAAAGAAAACAAGCAAAGAGAAACAACTCTGTTTTATTCTGACTGGTTTGCATGCTGACGTTGCAAGAAGACAAAACACTGGCCAGAAAATAAAGGAATCATTTTTATTTCTGATGCCTAAATTCATTTCAAGGCATCTTGTGTTTGGGAGGGCGGTGTATCAGCCCAGATGTATTTGGGTGATCAGTACATTGAACGGTAGATTTTTTTATTTGAGTTGTTCTGCTGTAATCATGTGTTCTGATTATGTAGGAAAAAAACTGATGAGTTAGTGAAATAATTAGAGTATTTGAAATAAAACTGGTAGAATCTTGCGATTAATTCAGCTTTGAAAGAGTCAAGAGAGTTTAATTCGATTTTTATAATAATTGGGTGGTAAAATACTGCTTGAAAGTTGCGACGGTAAACGGAAATTAAGCACCAAACAAAATAAGGAAGCACTCAAGAAGTTTTGTTTCAGCTTTCATCAATAAATGGTGTTTTGAAATTGTTTTTCTATTTTTTTACTTTTTTAAATGCATGAACACGTTGAAAATGTCTCACAGTTTAAAAAAGATCTTGAAGCAGATTGAGTTTTAACAAAATATAAGAAATGGTAAGGTTATAATCTGAAACCATTAAAACAAGCTTTTTTTTGCATTATTCATTGCTTCTTTTTAACTACAGCATAAATAATATACATATATATAAAAATTGCTTTATAAATCTAATGCAATAAAGTTTAGCAAAAAACAAACCTTACCGTGAAGGTTGTGATTTCCAATATCAATTTTAAAATTATTATATATTGTACCAATTCACAACATCTGTGTTCTCAAGCTACTTTAAAACAAATCAGGTCAATTTGTGAGCAGAAATATAGACCAAATAAAATTCTGATCAGTTCAGTTTATTCAGTTGCGGTACAAAAGTCAGACACAAATCTAAGAAGCATCATGCTGTGGAGATAATTTCCTTCAGTAGAGTTGAAAATAAAATAAAAACATAGAGAAAATACATGAGAGAGAAGGTGCTGCAGACTATGGACCAGGGGGGTGGTTGGAATGGCCTAATCAAAGTCCTGACCTTAATCCAATTGAAAATCTTTTGGTAAAATAAAAAAAAAAAAGAAAGTGATGCTCCTAGATGTTTTGTTTTTGTCTAAATGAGTTTAAACTACATTTACAGACAAGAATGAAACAATATTTTAGCCTGCAGATGTGCAAAGAAAGACGTCAGACGTTTTGATTACGGGGAGCTGATTACAAATGTACATCGCATATAAATTTCCATTAAGACGCTGAAGACTGAGGCTATAACAAGACGACATCCTGAAAGGTACAAGACATAAAAATATGAATATATATTAAAAACACCACAAAGCTGGTCATAATTGTTATGAAGATAAGACATTGCCTCCAAATTAACACTAACATCTGCTTGTCGTTATATTTTCCAGCTCACAGAACCTTGAAATAATCTTTCTCTTGTTTAGTGTTTGGTCAGGATGATTCATCCAGATTCAATTAACCGTTTATTCACACATCAAGAAGTTAGGGATGCTTACCAGAATTAAAGAAAATAGCTCATTACAACAGGATGAAAAAGCTTTGGATTGTTGGAGAACCGAAAAAAATAAATAAATTGACTAATTAAGAAATTGAAGGGTTTTTGCTTAATTTCCCGTATTATTAATAGAGTAGGGGAAAAATTTCAAAGGAAATTAAAGACAGAAAAGAGGATTTGCTGAGCTGGCAGAACATTACTTTCACAGAATGGAGAAAAGTCCTAGTAATAAGCTTAAAGACTCTTTACCAGACGTGAGCCGGGTGAAAACTAGGGGGGCTGTTAACACCCATCTTGCAAGGTGGCCAATCTTCAGCTTCTGTGCCAAATTTCTTTTTTCATGCATTGTACTGAAAAAGACAGTGGCACTTTGCTTTACAGGATGTTAATTAAAATCTGATCAAGAGTCTAGCAGAGCGTGTTAACACAACTGACTAATATACCCACTGGAATACCCCCTTTGATAATAAAGGTACAAAATGAGCCGAAAATAAAAAGAGCAGAAAAATGAAGCCAGATGTACCTGTGGGATCAATGCTGAAGCTCCTCTTTCCACTGATTCTGTGTGGAAATCATTTGACAGGTTCTGGGCATATGCTTGTAACATGCTGCACTGCAAAGCCCCGAAGAGCTTTCGTGGTGATGACAAACAGATCTAATTAGCTCTCAGCTTATTGTGATCCGAGCTGCGCCTCCCTGATGGATCGGCCGCAGTCGTATCCTCTGGAGACTACAGGATATTAAGCATGGGTTACTTGTCCTACATTACACTGCCTAGACCTGAGATACTGTGGCTTTGATTGTAAAGATGGAAGGAGCGACTTATGAAACTGCCGCTTTTTTAGCTTTGGAAAAGCAGTTTTCTCTCTAGCATCTACAGACAATTCAGCAGAGTAATGAACACTTTGGCTACATCACAGTTTGGACCTAATTTCTTTTTTTTTTTTCCTCTTTTGACTTTCGATTGCATTTATTGATTGCAACAAACTCAAACAATTTGAAAAGTAAAAATGCAATCACAGTCTTTCACCTGTTGTTAAACACCAGGTTATATTTTACCATCAAGTCATTCTAATTTGATAGTAACAGCACATTAGACTTTAAATAAATCATTTTATTTTGTGAGGTCTACTCGAAAAGTTACATTGACATTAAATAGATGAATTATACATGGGGTGTGATATTTCTGCTCATTTTAATGGTTGTATCTTACTCCTGATGAAAGGTTTCCTAGAATATTGCACCAGATCATAAAAGACAATCAGATTGAGGTTCTACTTGGTTACCTTGGAGGACCAGGTTGCTTTAATTGTGACCTTGAGCTCATTTGCTGGTTCTGATTTTTTTTAGTCTTCCTGAAAAATACTCTGTACATTCTCTAATGGGTTTTGGAAAAAATCAGCTGATTTTCTAGTGGAAACCATGATTATTGAACCAAGTGTTGGTACTTTTAGCTGTTTTGGCAGAGATCAGCTCCAGCAGATAACACGACTCTTTAATTCACGGATTCTGGAAACTTCACACTGGATGTTGATTTCCAAAGTAAAAACAACATTTTGTTTAGTTTCAAAAGAAAAATAATGTCACTTCCTGTTTCCCCCCTCAGCCCAGGTAAGAAGCCACTCCCTCTTTCTCTGGTTCAGGAGCAGCTTTACACAAAGAATGTGTGTGGTGGTTCTGATAGCACTGACCAAAGATTAGATTTAATTTTAACTTTTAAAATCACTTTTACCTATCCTCTTTAAGCTGTTGTCATCACTGTTTTCTGTGCACCTTATTCTACACGCTGTTTCCTTCCACTCACTTTTCCATTAATATATGGATACTCTCAGCTGCATGCTTTTTTAAAAGAAGAACTTTACTCTTGGGAGGTGTAGCAAGCAGTTATTGTCTGCTGGAAAATGTCAACAAAAGCAATCTTCTTTTCCTCTCTCTGCAGTAAACAACACTACAGAGTAGTTCTCTAACGTAAAACAAAGTCACATGTACATACATCATTGAGCAGATTTGTATAGTCTGAGCTTTTTTTCATCCTCTGGAAAAGGTTTTGTGACACCTGATAAGGTGGATGTTTAAAATGATGAATTGCCTGTGAAGAAAGATCAATAGCCTTCTAGTTTTGTCCCCCAATCTAAAAATAAAACAGTGACCATTTTTAACTGAATTTAGAGTCAATGCCAACAGCATGCATCCATCTTTCCAGTTAAACAAAAATAACTGGTATTTGTGTCCAAGTTTTTACTCTAAATTTAGGCTCAGATGGGTGTATATCTAAGTTTTCCTGTCCAGAAATAATAATAAAAAACATTATTAAGCAGATGCTCGATTACGTGTTTTCTATTTTTAAAGACTTATGAACAAACAAACTGTTTTTTTATGGTATCTGAGGCGATGGAAGTGGCTCAGATAAAGGTTTTATTCAACAGTCCTAGAATGAAAAATCAAGTTTTCTAAAAAAAAAAAGGAAAAGAGTATTTTGCTTCCAATCAGACCTGAGTAACCATCTTATGTTTCTTGAATTTAAGATTTAAGATTGATTTACCTTCATAATTTAGGTTAGCCCAATGAAAAAACGTACTCAAAAAAGCTGCGCAGCTGATTGCCTTGCTTTTTAAAGTTCAGTCAACTTTTTTTTCTGACATTGTGGATGTATCTAGAAGACATTTTGGCTATAGTGAGAAATTCATGTAATGTAAAATGAACAGAAACAACAATTTAATTGTTTGTTTCCCTAAAGTTCAATCAAACCAGAAATCTGGTTCGGCATACATTAAGAAAACCCATATTTACCCCTACCTAAATGTCACAAATGGATGTATTACCCTAAGGTCAATGGGTTTAGTGCATAATTTCCATACTTTTTTTATGTCGGGTTGCCCTGTTTGAACCTTAACCATTTAGTTTTCTGTGTTTCTGACTGTGGCAATCAGAGGGAACACCACAGTGGTTTCATAGAGCTGTCTGAGACCTTTAGAAAGACTGCAACTCTAGAATCTAGTAAGGGATTTAGAGAGGTCTCAAAACAGCTTGTAATCAGCCACTCAACTGTAAAACAGTCCACAAGTGGAGGACAATCCCAGCAACTGCCCACATACCCAAGTCTGGTCATCTAGGCAAGTTAACCTTGAGCAAAGATGCTGAACAAAGTCTCCAAACAACATAAATGTGATCATAGGACCTACAGCAGGGGATTGTTACTGTTAATATGACAGTGATGACTGTAAAATTAGCTTAACTTTCTGAGAATTGTGCATGGAGGAAATCATTTCAGTTACAGGACCTCACACCAGCTGCAAAGCATAGAGCAAGTAGTGTCGTGGGATGCTTTGCTGCAGCAGTACTCACAATCATGAGTTCTGTTGTTTACTAGAGAGTACTTAAGGAAATACTAGAACATCTGGAAAATTGTAAATAAAGCTGCAGCAGACCTAGACCCTGCAATTTTGTGCAACAACGGCCAAAAAACTTGGCAGTAAACCCATCAGGGAATGGATGAGAATTAAAGAAATGGAAAGTTTGGGATCTTGATCTCAGTTAGATCATGTGTTGGAACTTCAAATAGGGGCTATAGGCCCTTCATGCAAACACTCCTTAAACATATCCCAGTTTTTTGCTGATAGATTTTATCCAAGGCATAAAGTGCAGCTTTTATTTCACATCATTTTTCCTTTTCAAAGATGATAATGCCAATTCAACGATTTGCTTTGAAAGAACAGAATATTTAACAGGGTGTCAAGTGAGAAATAAACTACAAACTCTAAAAGGTAATTGCAGCATTTCCACATATCATCCCTGCCTGAAATATTTATGTATGTTTCCATTTCTTTTGTTTATTAGATAAGCTGAAAGAAACATTGTCACTAGATGTTGAGTGACTAAATGAACTTGGGCAGCTCTGTCCCCAGTAACTGGTCCTGCTAAAAGAGCCATTGTGATTTGTCCCAGAGCGTTATGTTCGAGCTGTGTTCCCCGTCAGAAGCGATTCCGTCTCCTCACATGCTAAAAGGTAGTTGATCACAGATGCATGGAGACAAGTGTGCTCATGAATCAACGAAGATTAGATTTGTTCGTCAGACGCACACACGTACATGCTCTTCATATCACCCCTTGTAAACGTCCTCCTGCTCGATTCCTGTTGTCTTTCTAATTTCATCGGAGGAACCCTGCCAAGGCTGTAATGAACTCAAGTCATGAAAGACTATGGAGGGGGGCTGTGATGCGCAGAAAAGAGAACAGGAAGGAAGCACAGACTGTTTTAGGCAAAAAGGGCCAGCAAGGTTAACGCGGCTCATTTGTGTGATTTGTGTTTGTGTGTCTCCATGAGCTGTGCGTAATGTTGTCAAGGTTTTAAATTAATCAGTGCAGTGGGTTGGATCATCTAAGCTGGTGTAATGTATCGTCTCCTTTATTCAATTTGAGCAGTAATCTTAGAGTTCCCCACTGGCGCTGCCTTCATTAGCCCCCTGCTATAAAACTAGCTTTGCTTAGCTGCAGACAGACAGACAGAGGCAAAAGACTGTTAAAGGATGAGTCATTAACAGGATCAGGATGATACTTAAATAAGGGAAGCTATGCAGACGAAATCTTCTCATTATTTTATATTATTATGCTCAAGGACCTTGTTTGCATGAACAGTCTGAGCTCTGTACTGCGAATTAAATAGATATGGACAGTGCTACTATCCTTCATTTCAAGGCTTGTTAACCAGGATTAAAATATAACTGGTAGTGGGATTTCTGCCCTGTTTGACCCTTTTTAAGTTTTGACCTAATACTGCAGCACTCCATTAGGTCCCCTTCACATCACTATGCTCTTCGTGTCGGGGAAAATTTCAAAACCTTGTTTCATTATAAAGACAAGTAGTTACAAACTGTAGTCTTAAAACTTGGCCCATTGGTGATTCCCTGCTGCTTTCATGACCATCTGAACACAATGCTATCACTGTGGATATCACATTTCAGAAAGATGTTTTCTATCACCCTACAGAGTCTCCCTGTAAATATGGGAGGTTTCTGCTCCTCAACCATCAGTCCCAGCCTTTCTGTGAAGAACTGTTACTCAGAGAGATGTGTTGTAAAAAAAAGAGGTGAAATATTGTGAGTTAGCTTAACAAAACAAAAGTCACAGTTCAATTAAATTCAATTATACTTTATTGATCCGCAAAATGAAATTCAGTTTAGGTGCTGCCGTAACGTTCAATCTCCAAACAAACTGGTAGCAGCTCTCCAAACAGCAACCCTTCCGTGTGATCGGAGCACATTTCTTTAAAGCACAACAGGACCCCAAAGTGCTTTATGTTATAGTCAGTAATTATGGTGGCAAGCTACATTGTAGCAAACTGATGAAGCAATGCTGCCATACACTGGCCTTCTGAGCAGCAACAGTAGGCAAGGACAGGGAAGTGTTTTTTACCCAGGAAAAAACCAAACAAACTCTTAAGCCTCTGCTGCCCTAAGGGAGCAACCGAAAGAATGCATCACTCCCTTTAAAACAAGGCAAGAAGTTGTTTATACGGAGTGACTTTAAGATAAAGACCAAACTTCACTAAGAAAGTTAATGTCAAATAAATGTTAAATTATGTAAAAAATAATGATTAAAAAGCTCACATGAACAAAATCACAATCTGTGTATCTGTTGGTTCTTTCTACTGAGCTGATCAAGCTAAAGATAGCTAAAAAATGTTTCCTGCATTCATCCATCCGTCTGTCTATGTCTTATACTTTTCAGATTAATAACTGTTCTTTGTCACAATATTTGCCCCAGTAGCCTGTTTTTTTTAAATGTCTCTACCTTTATGGATTCCCAGAAATTATCATAAAAAAGCACTTTTTTTAATCAATTGGTTGGCTTTAAAAATGTAATGTAAAATGTAAGCATTTCAACGAAACTTTTAGTCCAATTAAAAGACGCTATGATTTTTTTTTTTTTCACTTTACCAGTAATGTCTGTTTTATGCCCATTTTGTAAGGCTTTGCTTTGCATTGAAACAACAAGCGTTAATTTAAAAAAAGCAAGTAAATGTTACAAGAACCTGGAAAATGTGCTTTGGTTCCTCCATTTTATTCTTTTTTAATTAGCTGTCTGCCTTTAGTTTAATGTTGCAGGGTTTATAATGAAAATGACCGCATTAGGTTTATTTTCAGCAACATCCTCTGATTGCAAATGTCACACTTTCGATCGTTTACAATATTGGCTCAATTGATGGAGAGATAATGGAGGAATAGCCCACGCAAGAGCATGAAATGGCTTCCTAGTCAATTATCTAATTAAAACTGATGTCTGGCAGAAAAAAAGCGTCCTGCATACTGAACAGCAATAATGCCTCAACATTTCATCCAGTCTAAAATCAAAGCTGTAAGACCTAACTTATCTTTTGATATTATGAAATTTACCAAAAAGTTTTAAATGTTTCATGCCAACAATACATTGTTGCTTTATTTAGACTTTGGGATTTTTTTTTTTTTAATTGATTTACTTTTTTGCTCTTTGCAATGAAAAGAAAACAAAGGTTGCTAATTCCTTATGGAGTCTATATTGACTGAGATATCGACTGCAGTTCTTAAAGCCAGACATCCCTTTACTTAGGAGCACTTCACTGAATGATCTCCAGGCCCTCCCAGGCCAAGAGAGAGTTATGAACCCTTTTTATAAAAATATCACATTTGCATGGCACTGAAGGGACAATTTGTGGCAGCCTACATCAGCTCTGGAGCAGATTGGCCTTTAGAAATATCAGGGGATTTTTCTGAGTGAATTGCTTTATGAATAGGCCAATAACCTATGCCGTATTCAAAATATGTAGAAAAAGCTGCACAAAAAAGACTTATTTGAGCATTTAGCAACTAAGTACGCCATAATCGGGGTCCATTTTAATGGCCTCACTTACTCCAACTCGGGAGCAAAAACAGCTCTATAACAGTACTGAAGCTGATCAATCTAGAGTGCAACCAAGAGTTGAGAGTAATTAGATGATGGAGCCTAAACAGTACTTTAAACTGAGAGATTTAAGGAAAGGAGCCAACACATTGAAGTTGTTAACATACAAATATTTTGGTGCTGCTTCTACTTCTACCAGCAGGAGGGGAAATAATAGGTAAGATAAAAGTATCAGGAGAACCAATTGCTTGGGATCAGACAGCAGAGCGATCAATGAAATCGGTTGATAAAGCCAACAAAGCTTCTTCCGTGAGTCTGAAATCAGGTTGATATATTAATATAAGAAAGTATTCCTCCGTTAAAGATTGCACTTTTTATTTACTTTTTTTAAAATAAGGTTATCATTGATGATTAAGACAAAAGTCAAACTCAATACACAGGAAAAGTAGTTTTCCTTTTCTAGACTTATAACAATTACTTTCTTTATCATTTCTTTTTACTGTTTTAGATTTTGGTTTGACTCGTAACTTTTAGAGAGGTTTTAGCCTTCATGTTGTCTTATTGTTTTCTTCACTCTACAGGTCAAGCAGTTATCAGGTTAAGGGGGCAGGTTGTGAAAATGAGCCAAGGAAACCCAGATAGTAAGCATAATTATTGTGTGATTCAATAAGGAGCCAGTTATATTTACATACACACAGAACCAGAATAGAATGAGTTACCACAACATTTAATTTCCCTTTGGGATTAAAAAATATCTCCTAATTTTAAAAGATTTTTAATAGATTTTTCACCTTATTAAAAAACATGCATATTTAAAAATAAACATTTGAATTCACTCAGGTTATTGATTTCTTATAGTAAAATGTGATTGATCATCACAGACATTTAAGGGTGGCAATAGAGAAAAAAAAATCTCCAATAAGAAAATACTTCACTGGGATCTTAAGAAAACACAGTGGCCGTCCATTGCATCATGGTTGGTAGGTAGTTTTCAAGTAACCTTGAGTCAGTCTATTCAGGGTGGAAGAGCTCTTAATTGTCAGCTTTAATGTGCAAAGTTTGACAAACTGACACAGAGTGCTGGACTTTGCTCTTAGTAAAGAGAAAAACAAAATAAAAAATATCGAGCCATTATTAACAGTGCCACCATTTAACCACAGTGGCAGAGGGATGATTGATGAGATTTATTTTGCTTTCAAAGGAGCTATGCCAATAATAATGAAACCAACCACAAGTTTTCCAGAGTCAAATCTGAGGCCATCTGTCAGACATCTAAGGCTTGGTAGAGAGAACAGGGATTGAAAAGGGACAGTATTCAAAGCACAGGAGTAATCCCACAACGCAGTGTGTGAAAGAGACAAAAAAAAAACAAAAAAAACAAAAAAAACAAAAGATGTGTTACAATTTGGCCGGACCAAATTCCAGGCCTCAAGCTGATTGCAAAGCTTTGGGGAGGATGAGAGAGAAATAAGTGTGTGAACAAGTGCCACAGACTGCTATTAACTGAAGCATGACTGGAAAACAGTTCAAAATTTCTTCTAAAGTTTTCAAAGATTACTTATTTTTGCAACTGGAAGACTTTGCAAGCTATCGTACAGCATGTTGATTACAGTTTTTAAATTCTGTTTCTACATTCAGAAGGTTTTTTTTTACTATATTTTTTTATTTTCTTTTAACTAAAAAAACTGAAGAATAAAGAGCAAAGAGTGATTCTTAATGCCGTCAGGGCCCCGGTGCTCTGCACATAAAAAGCCTGTTTATCATCATGCAACTTCATCTCAGTCAGCTTTAAATCTAGACTTTATCTAGACCACTATTAAACCTTTCTTTAGTTTTGTGGGGTTGTTTTTTAGCCAGTCAGGGTTGGAATTGTTTGATTGCTTTGAATCATTATTCTGCCGATTTATCCTTCAGCATTTGAGCTTCAGATCACAAACTTCTAGCCTTTCTTTTTGATAAATACGGTAGCAGGATTTGTGGTTCAGCCAGTTAGCAAAGCAAGCTCCGACCATCATGTTTGACTGTCAGTACTGAAGTTTTGTTCCTAAATGCTGCATTAGTTTTACTTCACATGCACCCACAGAAGGTTTATCCAAATTGTTCGGGGTTAATCAAGATGTTTTTTTGAAACCATTTTTGTCTCTTTCTTAATACCAAATCCTCCTGAGATAGACTAAGCTATTGTTCTTTTTTTAACCCCCTAAATAAGTTGTTAATGAGCTGGTGGTTTAATAGGCCAGCTCTCCTGGAAGGATTCACCGCTATTCCTTGTTTCTCTGTTTGTAAATCATGGTTCTCACCAAATGCTTAAGAATTGATGTATTCATTCTACAGATCTAATCATGATGTGGAAGGGGAGGTCGGCTTTGTGGATGAATCTGATTTAAATGTTGCATCTAGTATCACAAAAAATATTTAAGATTTTTGTTTTTTTGTTTTTTTTTTAGATATTTTTAACACAAACCTGTTAAATAAAACTTACATAATGCTTACTCATTCATCATCAAGTATAGTTAAAATATTTATTCTGTGTGTATTGATCAAGTTTATTGTTTGAATTGCATAATAATTGGGTTACATTTATGCATCCAAACAATAAACTTTATGTATTTGAAATAAATACACTCATCAGCAATTAATTTGAGTAAACGTACTTTAATAATACTGAAGGCATAAACCTGATTAATATATATTTCAAATACATAAGATTTATTATATAATTGAGAATGCATAATGGTTTATTTATTTGGTTTGTATTAAAATCATCTAAAAAATGGTTATTTGTTATGTGATAAAAAGGCATAAATCTTAAAATTTAGGTAAAATACTTCAGTGAGTGTAACATTAGCTATCGGGTTGGACTGTTCTGAAAATCATTTTCTGTGTAATGAATAAAAATCTTATTTGAAAACTGTTTTTCTGTACTTAATTATTCAACTAAGATGCCTTCACATCTACTGTACATGACACAGTGGTTCAGTTGTTATACTGATCCTTCCTAACCAACATGGACATTTCTGGTACAGGGGTAGGCAGGGGGGCAGTGGCACTGTGGAACTGGTCCTGTCCCCTGGTATTGCCTCTGTACCAGGGACATAATGATCTGTAGAACAGAAACCACAACCAGTAAGGCCCTTGGACTAATCTATTTTTTAAGGTCGTTTAATTGAACATTTAAAAATGAAGTTGTTGCAGTTTTAGTTCAATCATCTTGAGATTCCAGAGCTGAAATCTTTTGTCCACTTAACTTACCAAACAATAAACTTTTGCCATATTTTTTGATTCATTCTTTTGTTTGGTCTCCCCATAAAAACATTGGCCCCACCCTGCCCCCCCTGGTAAATTTGGTCTTCAATCGCTACTGCCAACAGTCAGGGGCCAATCCCCCCCTCCCCTCCGCTGCTCCACTGAGGACGCAGCCATGCCGAGCTGTGACGCTCCGCAGCCGGGCTGCTGCTGCTGCTGCTGGCGCGTCTCCTCATCCATCTTCAGCGCCTGACGCTCAGGGGATCTGCCATGAGAAACTCCCCGCGCTCCTCACCGGCACCTGGCTGCGAGAGAAGCTTGCGGAAAGCGGGTCTAAGCAGCTGTAGATCCTGACTTCATAGGTTCTGGTTAGAGAAACAGATAACGGGCTCCTGGCATCTCCATTTACACTGACCGGTGCTGGAGTCTGTAGATAGCTGGAAGTGAATGTGAGTAGAACCGGACTCTGGGTAGTTCTGGAAGAACCAGTCACTCAAACAGGTTGTTCGGATATTCTTCACTCTGAAAGGTAAGCTCTGAAAAAACTGGCTTAGTGAGAGGATATGTTAATATTCTATGAAGGTCTGTTCAAACGTTATTGATCGTTTTTTTATGTTTTTGTTTTGTTTTCATGTAAATGTGACGACCTGTACCGTCATTGTGTATAGAGTCCAATTTAAATAAAGGTTAATGAATTGATTAGCATTAGAGGAAGGAATAGGAAAATGAAGTAGAAGGTTTTCTTTTTATTTAAACAAGCTTATATTGTACTAATGTGATTGTATTGAAGTACAAACCTTCATAATTAGTAAATATGAGCAGATATATTATTCCTTTTATAGGAACTGACATTCTAAATGTGCAGCAGAAGGAGGGCTAAACGCAGAGCTGATAAATGACTGGATAGTGATAAATGATGGGATACACTCCGAATCCTAATGAAGACAGATCCACCTATGTGACTTTCTGCCCCTCACCTTGACTCAATCCAGCTCAGCGACTCTAGCTGCCGGGGTCGGAGGTGTCTCTTGACATCATGGTTAAATGTGATCTCATCCCTCCTTTTACTCCTCCTTCACAGGGGCTCTAGGAGCATAACCAAGGATGCTATTCCCCAGATGGTGACTTTGAAAGGTAAAATCTGTCAGTGCATGAGTGATAACTCTTTTTAAATGCATTGTCAAAGTTGCAGATGAAAGCTGGATACATTGATCAATGCTGTTTTTCTGTTGCCCCGTTGGGGGTTATTTTTTTGGGAAAACTGTGTAATAGAAGATGCTTCTGCACTCATATCAGCCCAAATCTGCTTTTTTTCTTTTGGTGTTTTATCTGCTTTAAGGTGTGAATTCAAACCAGAATGATCCATCCTAAAACTAAACGTTGGCAAAAAGAGCAATAAAAACCTCTTTTTAACATATAAACAACTATGATCATTCTAATCTTGCGGGAATGAGAGAATGAGTAATTGAAGGTAAGGAGTTTGAAAATGAAGGCTCTCAGTTGTCATCAGAGCTTCTTTCTCATTCCTGCTGGATTTGTCCCCCTGTGCTCTGGCAGCAGGTGCTCTGGCAGCAGGTGTATCTGTCCTAGATGTGGAGCTGGATCTGTTCCTCTCCTCACACACTGAGATGAGTGCTTTCAACAGCGGACAAGGCAGAACAAGCTGAGATTTTACTACCTGGCTAAATTGCCCCAGTGATGGAAAAATATTGTTCAAGGAACAAAACTTGAATAATTGAAGGCTTTGGGATTTAAATTTTGCAGGGCTTCACTGTGATTTCCAGTAAAAAAGTTGGCCATCTTAACAAAATATTCATATCATTTAGGGATGGATATATCAGGTACTGCAGCCGCCTCTTGCTCTCGTAGTCTGTATGTTCTCTGTGCCCCGCCTGTCATTGGTTGTAAAATCATCTATCTTATCTATTTCTGAAAGGTGCTAACTGGGCTTTCATCAGTATTTTTATTTATTTACTCAAAAATTCAAAACAAGAAAGTTAAGTCTTTCTTTAAAACAGAAAATCAACAGTTATTCCTTTATGTCTGCTAGAGTTATGTATGAATCATTGTATAAAAATGATGAACACAGTGAGGCAAGTGAGGTTCTTCATTTTTTTTTCCACCATTTCATCTTCTTAAACAAAAAGTAGAGAAAACAAAATTGTTGAAAATAATTTATCTGCAGACTTGTTCCTTCTCACATAGTCCAAATGTGTGTTCTTTTTTTGTTTGCTTATTACCCCCCTCTGTCCTGCCCTCTTTCCTTCTTCATCTCTTCCTTCCTTTGAGTCAAATAACGTCATTTCCAAACAGTAGATTATCGGTGATGGTTGGTATGACACATCTTGTAATGGAGGAGTCCTATATCTTCCTAAAAAATCCAGGTATGAAACATCAAAACTTTAAAAGCTTTAAAAGAGCCTCATGTAACCTATAGAGTGACTCTTTACAACAGTCTGAAATCCCATTAAGCTCTAGTGCTGAATATGCTGAAAGTTGCTGTTTGACAGAAAAACAGACATGACATTTACCAGGAATTGCCAGAAGTCCAAACTGGAAGTGGGTTAATTCTTCCAGATTATTTGAATCTTCTTTGTTAACCTAATTTTTTAACAATATTTTCATGTAAATAATCCCTGGCTGCTAAACCCTGTATACAGCTTTTTTAAAAAATATTTTCGTCTAGATTTTTGGTAGTGAAGTTCTAAAACCCACACACAAAACAGTCTACACTGGAAGTTATGAGTGTTTTTTCTTCTACTTCATATAATATATGGAGAATGAAAAAGAGGTAAAGGTGTATTTACACCAAACACAGGAAATGTTCTGCATGGTTTGCCCGGTGTTGATCGCTCAACATTTTGCTTTTCCACACTATCCGCACAGACAACAGCAACACCACTGTGAAATTGTGCCCATTTCACTTCACCGCCTCATCAAATAGTCGGAGCATCGATCCACTTACCGGTTCCTGTTGTCAGTTGAATTAAACTCGGGGATCACGATTTTATCTAGAGGGTTGTCAGCAACCGACCAATCAGCGATCACAGCTTGTCCCAAAGTGAAACTGTCCTCTTCTGCAGGAGCAGCTGGGTCTCTGTCAACTTTACCAGAATTTTGCATTGGTAGACATACTGTAGCAGATGTTGGATATAAAGTGAATTTTAAAAATAAAATAAAGTTTAGAATGATGAAACTAATTTTTTAAAACTAGAGGTTTGTTTGGCTGGATGCAATTAATGATTGGACCTTCTACACAATTTCAGAGACAGCCCATTGGCCAGAAACAGATAGGTAATGTTACATCCACAAGTCTAGGAAAGACGGACCAATTACAACCTCACACAGTCTTACTAATCCATGATAAGCCAGAGCTCTCTTTTAACTTCATACATGATTCAATAATATATATTGTTAGATTTCTGCTGCCTCTGTTAGACAGATTGAGCCCAGCGCTGGTAATTTGTATTTATTTGGTTTGTTTTGAGAATGCTTATGCTTTTGAAGAACAGAACAACCCGGGGAATATTACTAAAGAGTAAATGTAGGAACTATAGTCACTGGACGTGATCATTTGTTTTTTATTTTTTACACCGTATCAGTTTTAAAGGTGAGAATGTTTTTGTTTTCCTGCTAAATTTCTATTATATCATTTAAGATATTTTCATATATCAGTAGTTTCTGTGCTTTTGGTTATTAGAGATGACACTGTTCTTATCTACAAAGCTGATATATATTTTCTATTTTTTTACTGCAATGTTGTCATATTTCTGTGCATATTCAAGGTTTCTAATTAAATGTTTATTTTGATGCTCCTAGCTCATTCAGGGACCATCTGGGGAAAGAACCCTCCTAATTTCGGAGCCCAAATCAACATCCCACATAAAGCGTATGAGAGAGGCCATGTTCTTTCTTTTTTTTATTTTTTTTTTCTTCTACCCCCTCACTGTTTGATTCATTTGTGTTTGTGTGTGAGAGAGAACTACATGTGAGGTCTTGTGAATGCAGCTGACTGCTGCAAGGATTGTTTCATTTCCCACAGAGAAAACGAATTAAATTATGACACCTTTCTCTGCTGCCTCTCATCTGCTGCTTTTCACTCTGTCGAGAGATGACAAAGCCGCTAAATATAGGTCCACAAGTGGAGTGTGAAACCTCTCCACCTCACTTTGCGTTTATGTGGGTATATGGCGGGTTATCACAAAAACAAGAGGCTTCTATGATAATCTGGACAAAGGTTTAATCATCTCTCAAAGCAATACTGTGTGTGTTTTTGGAGTAAAGTAGAGATGTTAATAATTTTATGTCAGTATATTTACTTGTGCGTAGTGCACCAAGAGGACTGTAACAATAAAACCAACCGAAATAATGTTTGACAGAGACTGATTTTTTTAATATCAGGAGTGTTTTATTAAAAACAAAGCCACAAACAGTGCTCTCTTTGGTAACTTGGAAAAACTCTAAGTTGCTGTATTGATCTAGAAAAAGAGCTTGAATGCCTCAATGTTTCAAAGACTAATTATAACCTCATTAAACAGTGAATATATTTAATTTGTCTACTGTAACACTAACCCAGAGAGCCAAAAATGTTTTTCAATACCGTCTTTAATTATTCAAAAGAGCAATGGATATTTGTTCAATTAAATAATTACTTTTTCATAAATTATTGAGAATTTAATTAGACTTTAAAAGGCAATATTTTTTTCCTTAAAAAGTAGGACAATTATTTATATTATTTTTGTGAAGAAAATTAAATTTGTCCCCCTTGCAGGCTGTGTTTCCTCTATAGGCGCTTTTCCTTTTGCGTACACTTCCATGTTTCAGCTCAACAAAGACATTTGAATATCCAAGTTAAATAACCCATGTAGTTAACTGTTATGTAAATGTTCTGTGATGTAAATGTAAATGTTGGTAGTTAAAAGCTTTCCTGATCATATTGCCCTTATATCAAATCTTAATTGCACCATAATAACCTAAACTAAGGTTACAGAGAATTTGCACCAATCATTGTGGCACCGCCTGCTACCAAGAACCAGTCATAATAAGCCCTATTTCCTTAACCTTATTATTAGAGGTTTGGTTTACTCTTTTTCACAGAATTATTTTATTTTTGCTGCATTTGATGTTTTTCTTTAACATGTTACAGCATGTCTACTGACTTTAGGTCCATACTTGGACTCAGTCTCTCTAGAATTATTTTGTTCTTCCATTGACCTGCTCACAAGTGGATTTGTTCGTTTTTAATAGATCTTTCTTTTGTTTTATGACCCAAGTTTGTTTGTTTTAGGTTATAAATAGTGGCTGGATATTTTCCTTCAGTTTTTTCTGCTTGAAAGCAGAATTTGTGCTTTCA
The DNA here is from genome assembly GCA_034780135.1 of Jordanella pulchra. NCBI lineage: Eukaryota > Metazoa > Chordata > Actinopteri > Cyprinodontiformes > Cyprinodontidae > Jordanella > Jordanella pulchra. The sequence goes on along the minus strand of JAUZNJ010041021.1, from coordinate 6,135 downwards.
TCAATTGCAAAAAGTTATCCTTGTCGTTAAAAAGCCAAACAGGTGCAGACCATTATTTTGTATTGGTTGTTGCTATGACACTCTAATTCATGAAGATTATGTCAACCCATAGGAAATTCTCATTATATCACATTATTTCATTTGATTCTGAATTATTTCTCCAAAAGTGTCCCTTAGGAGCAAGACATAAGGAGGTTGAGATGAGAAAACCATTTTGGCACTACTTGAAAAGTGAGATAAATAAATGAGATCTCAGAAAGCTGCTGATCTTAATGATTTTTGTGTTATTTTGAAGGACGATTAAAGAGATTAACACAAGATGAATCTGAGACGTTTTATTAAAGATGTTTCGGCGATTGTAGCCTTTATCTGAGTGTAAATTAAGATAGCATTGGGATGAGTGAGAAGACATGTAACAAAGATGGACCGGCCAGGATTCAAACCTGCAACAACTGCATCAAGGCCTCCATACATAGGTCTCATGTTTTAACCCGTACACCACCACTGTGCTGACAACCAAACTAATGAGAAGCAGAACCATTTATACTTCTTACGGAGACATGGCTGAGATCAGATCAGGATATTAAATTGAGACATATTTAAAATTTGCACTACTTGAGAAGAATCATCTCTTAGACCATTTCAAGAACACAATACTCTCTGTAATACTTATTTCTAAGGAGAGAAATTAGAGAAGAATGAAAAAACTACTTTGGTCTGCATTTGTGCTCTTTTATATGTATGTGATAGAAAGGATCTCTGCACTGGTTTTGATATCTCGGACTGTTATATGACAATCTGATGACTAAAATGCTCAGGGTTGTCTGTTTAATTTAATTTTATAAAGACATTTTATGTGAAATCATCTCTAGAAGCTATAAAGGAGCTCCTCAAACAGAGCTGGGATTTTTATCTGCTTGTTGAGCTTCTATATGTCAGTTCTCTGATGCTACTACCTGAGAGATCACTCTCCAAAACAGTTATAGAAGATATGGTGCATCCTGCTGCAAACGCTGGCCTAGGAGAGCCATTGATTCTAACTTTAAACAGCTCCCCCATTCCCTGGATGTCAACAGCTGTGGCAGGTGCTGCCATACTCCCAGATGCTGTTTGAACCTTTACTTTAAGGAGTCTTCATCAGTACAGGAGAATCACAATATTCAGTTTTATTTTTCATACATTTATACGAAATTATAGACTGCATGGTGACAGTTTTTAGCACTTTTATCTTGCAGCAAAAATGTTCTGGGTTTAAATCCCAACCTGAGATCCTCTGCAATGAGCTAGCATGTTCTCCCGGTGCATGTGGGGGTTCTCTCTGGGTACTCTGTCTTTCATCTATTGCCTAACAAATATCAGTAATGTATCATTATACATTTTTTTAGGTGTTAATGTATGTCTTGTGTTTTCTAGAGTTGTAAGGGAATCTCAAGGGTTTAATATGAGAAACATTTTTAACTTTTGATATGGTTTCTTCCTCACTGCTAAAAACAATTGTGCTTTAATAACAGTGCTGGTTTTGTAAAAAGCTATTGCTTTTTCATTAAATCACACAAAAATAGGTTCTCTTTTCAGAATCAGAATCCACTTTAAAAGCTAAGTTCATTTTGCATAAATAAGGAATTTGTCTTAAAACAAAAAAACAGTAAAAAGCATGCTTAAATAGGGAAAGCATTTTCTCTTTAAAAATCACATTGATTTTTCTGTTAATTCTCAAGTTGGGTGGATTTCCAGTGAAACCTTCCCAACTTTTCCAGGTCAGACGTTTTGAAATATTTGCCTGTATTTTTTTTTTAAACCTGTGTTTTTCAGTTTTATCTGTTAACATGGGACCCACTTAAGTTCATCCATTAACTCTGTTTAGAAAGCTCTGAAACACTGCAGATAAGTGGGTCCTCCACCCCGTGTCATCCGGGGTCTCTGTCTCTCCATTCTGTTGGAAATTCTCGAATCTGAGCCTTTACCTCACTTCCTGCTTTAATCGCATAATCTGGTGGCATGTTTGTCAAACTCCATTATTGTTGTTTCTAAAATGGTTCCATCGCTCTGTCTTATTTGATGAACATCAAGGACGACCATATTTTTTTGGTTAGCTGGTGTATCTACACAGGTCTTACAGTATGTTTAAACTGAAGAGGAGAATGAGGGGATTTTACAGTTAAAAGGAAAGCAAAGAGAAGAACTGAACAACATTACAAAGGAGGAGGGAAGAGAGAAATGAGGATGAGGAATGACATCACCTTGTTTATATCATTTTGTACGGTGATGCAATGGAGAGTAGCGCATGGTGGGCTTGTAGGGGCTGGAGGCATGCATGCTTTTTTTAAACTCAGTGACAGTGCTGCATTTTTATCTCTGATTATTTACACTGTCTTTATAGACATACTGATGTTCATAGACATGAGAGGAGTGACTGTTTTACTCTTGTCAGACCTCTCAGAAGCCTTCGGCGCCGTTCATCACAAACACTTTTTTAATTAACAGATTTAATTGTTTAGTGGGAGTTGTGGAACAGCAGATCAGGTCTTCTTCTTTATTTGTCAAATGTTTATATTATATTCTTAGATATCTTTTCATTAGCTGTAAGTAGGAAAACATTATGCATAACAGCTTCAAACTGTGATATAATATCAGCACTTTCATGATTTACATATTCATGGAAGGTGGATTGAAGTGTAAATTTGCATATAATCCTACTACTTTTATCCTTATGGTTTCTACACAATCTTGTATTTATAACATATGAGTCCAATTAAACATACACACATTTAATAGATGGTATGTTAGTGTCTGCAGCATATCTTGAAGTCTAACATTTACAGTAGAAAAAAACAATCATTATTTCTTTAATGTTATGAATCTAGATACTTTAGGAATTAACAGTTAGTAGCAAGAACAATAATACTTATTTTTAGGAATTATTAGATTTAACTGGTTGATTACACAGAGTGGTATATGTCACGGGTTTGGAAATTTACATCATCATAGCCTTCTGCTGTAGTGCTTTGAAAACATACATTTTAGATTTTTTTTAATAACCAAGGGTCTCAAACCCCCAATTAATGGAGAGATGAAGCATGGACAATGAGGACCATCAAAAAAATGTGGCAGATGTCATTATTCCTGATTTACAGCTCCTGAGGTATTAAGGAAGCAGAAGTAGCCTTTAACTCTGCAAGTCTCAGGAGTTTCCAGTTTTTCCTGTTTTCCTGCAAGGACTTAATAACTAACTTACTAGAAATAAACACTGTTCTAAATAATGATGTCACATTGTTCATTCAATTTTCTACAGCCACTCTTTACATCAATATCAGCTTCCAGTTGTAAAATATGGTTTCAGTTATAATTGCTGTGCATCTGTTTGAAACCGTTGTTTTTGCCTCATAATAGATAGGGCAGATTGCTGCACGATTGAATATTCATCTGGATAATAAATTTATTGATCTACATACCTGTGAAATAACAGTAAAAATCCAGTGAAAATATGCCACTGTGAAGTTTTTCTTACATATTTTTATGTTTTTTACAATGGACTGACAAAATATGACAGAAAAAGTGCAACTTTTATTTACACTACTTCTCCCTCTTTTTTTGTTTTTTCTCAGCAGCAAAGCAGAAACATAGCTCATTTTCGTGGTGTAGTCAGTTTCAAGTTGAATATTGGATATTCAAACACCATGGAGTCAGCGGCATGTGGCTCATGATCGATCCGATTCAGGATCTCTAATTTAGGCCATCCTTTCTTTGTTATTCCCTGTTCGCATCAAAATTGTCCTTCAATCGGATCATCTGCAAGATGCCTCTGACTCCTCGGAGCTTGAATATCCAACTTAAAACTAACTTCACCTTGGTAGAGAATGCGCTGCTACTCAATACATGCTGCATATCAATATATGCAGAAAAAAATCAATGCTGCAGAAACAGAGAGGCCCTATGATTTCTTTCTTTTGACACAATCGTATTTGAAATGTGAAATGAAATGTTTGAGCAGAAATGATGAGTTGTGCAGGGGATTCCAGCCTAGAACCAAGAGCATATCCTTATTTCTCTGGGACTTCTCGTGTTAGTATCAGGATTATTGGGTTTGGTGTCTCATCTTTCTCAAAGATGGCCTTATGTCACAGCCATCTCAAAACCGTGGTGATCACTGCTGCTTTTTTATCACAGTTTTTCCTTCCACTCAACCTTCCATCAATGTGCATGGCATTAGAGCTTTGCAAACAGCCAAATTCTTTCGCAGGTATATATTGTGCCACATCTACATTGAAAACTGAGTTGAAAATTAGGTGATAAACCGATAAAGGTAATAAACAGCTGTAAACAAACGTTCTGTCATCTGCAGATCACCCAATTCCTTTAATATATCAAGAATTTTCTAAAAATAAATAAATACATACATGAATCAAGTGTAAGATTTTGTTTTTAACACATCAATACACTTTGAATGTAATTCTTCAAAAGTATGTTTTTCTGTTATTATTTTTAAAGATCGTTGATTAAGGACATACAAAACTGCATTTGTATCAGCATTAAGAGGGGAGATTCTTTTTATTAAATCAAAGACCTGTTATAATGAAATATTCTTCCTTTGCTGACAATTTCCGGCGTGTTTTAAGTAATCAAGTTGAACAGTAGACACACAAAATTCCCTTAAGTTGTAACTGTTATAATGGGAGCGTTTAAAATTAATCATTGTGCCTGAGGTAAACCACATGAATTATTCTGCATTAATGTGAAAATCATTTGCTTTACACGCTGATTTAAAAGGTGTTTGAGCAGTACAGGAGACAAACAAGACCAAAAAACATGCATTTAACATAAAATAGATTATTAAAGGGCTGAATGGTGGGTAGAGCTGTTGCCTTGCAGCAAGAAGGTTCTGGGTTTGGTCCCAGCCTGGGGTCTTTCTGCATGGAGTCCTGGGTGTACCCTGCCTTACACCCATAGTCTGCCAGAGATAGGCACCGGCCCAACTGCGACCCTGACGGATGAAGCGGAAGATGGATAGATTATTAAAATAATAGAAAATGTGTAACAAGTAGCTTTGGGATCAAAATAATAAAAAGATAGAAAATATAAGATAGAAAATATAAAACAGTTATCTTTTTTTAACACACACTACATAGAGTTTAAAGGTCAAATGGCATTTGGTATAAAAGATTTTGTATACCAGTTCTTTTTTATTGTGAGGCATGACAGAGCAGTGTGTTGAAGGTTGAGGATCACTTAGTTGTTTTGCAATTTGTTCATTACGAAAAGAAGGCAAGTCCCTCTGGTTCAAACCTATGATTTGAGAAGAGATGTTAACGACGTGATTCAGACTGCTTTTATTGTTTTTCTTCAGACTGTTAACAATCAGTGTCTAGAGCAGGACATATGAACTGGAAGAGTCAACATTAACCTAAACGTCATGTATTGTAAACATATGCTCTTTCCAACGAAGATTGTCTGTTGGAAAGAGCACTCACACTAAATTAAATCCTGACAGCTAAAGCTTGCCACATTCATTGTTGTACTTATTGTATTTTATCATGTTTACTAGAGTGAATATGCTTGCTCTGTTAGGTTTTTGTATTTTGGTCAGTTTTCGGAGATCAGCGGGGTAAGACGTGTCAGATTCTTACTAGTTTCTGCTTTAACTGTGAGCTTTAGCTGAGGCCATCGTTTTGTAGACTTTAGATCTCAAAGGTCAAAAAGGTCTGAATTAAACTATGCTAATCTTTTTACCTTAACCCATGCTAGTACTGTTTAGCCTTTTTATTAGAATTACATGATTAATTGTTTCAAATGCAACACAAAAAATTACCAGGACAAGTACAAGTATGTATCTAAAAAAAAAAAAAAAATAGAGATTTTTTTTTATTTCTTAATTTCCCTCGGTGAGAAAACTTTCCCATTAAAGGTCAAATCTTAGCAACCTTAAGACCTTGCTGAATATAATGTATATGCACTGAAAATCTGTTGAGATTAGGACCGCAATTAACGATTATTTGGCTAATAGGGTTAGGGTTTTGATCAATCATTTAATAATCTGATTGTTGGGATCCGGAGCCTGTTGCTCCATCTTTCCTCCAGCAGAGTGCGCCGTGGGTCTCCTGGGCTGGAGCCCTCACACACCTGAGGGTCATCAGCTCA
>JAUZNJ010041020.1:0-10163 GCA_034780135.1 Jordanella pulchra | reverse complement strand
CATACATTGTATTTTTCTGGATTTTTGTTTTAGATTCCACCACTCACAGTTGAAGAGTACCTATGATAAAAATTACAATCTTCTATGTGCTTTGCAAGTGGGAAAACCTGAAAAATCAAATCAAATACTTGTTCTCCCCACTGTATATAAAAAAATGTAACTTAATTTAAATATTCATGCAGACTGTGTGTTTGATTGTTTCATGGGCTCTTTGATTGGCTTCTCTGTTAAATAGGGTTAACGGATGAATCTGCTTCTCCCCTCATTACACTCATTCCCCCCCGTGGTGATCGTACCTATTACTAACTATCTCTCTCTGTCAGAAGATGCCATCACGTCACAAGCGAGCGCACTCTGTGTTTACAGTAGTAAACAGGGATGGTAGTGCTGGAGTGCATCTAGCGATCTTTCATTTGTTTTCCAGCCAGAGCATGAGCATTAACAATACGATCTTTTCAAGAAGAATAAAAAGAAAGACCGCTCTCTGCATTATCGTCCACCTTGGTTGTTTCTCCTTCTGTTTCTGCATTGTAAGATGCAGAATAGGGACCTTTGTTGAGTATTAATGATGTTCAGGTCGGATGAATGCGTTCAGACAAAGGTCCCATTTGAAAAGATCGGACCTTGGTTGTTCAGACTGTCATGAAAAGATCAGATACAGGTAAACAGGCAAACAAAATTGGATTTAGGTCACTCCAGGCTATAGTTTGAAAGTAGCCTAAATGTTTATGGAAGAAGCTGTGCATGAATGCGTTCAAATTGAATAAATAATAAATATGTGGTAAAACAAAGTATAGAGAATCTCTAAGCCCTAAAGTGGATATTTTATATCACATTTTAAGACCTCCTGGAAACCATTCAGAATAACAATTGTGTGTCTATTTCAGGGTAGGCTCTTCAGACGTATAACTGACATTGGCGCCGACCTAGATCCGTGTCGTCCCTCCTCTGCTCCAAACAATGAAACTGAAAACATGCTGGTGGTACCTGAGAGTGGTAGCATGGAAGGCTTTGAATCAAGCTGGGACACGCCTGCACACTAAAGAAACTGCTGAAATCTCCCTCCTGAGGCAAAGGAAAACAATCAGAAGCAGACTCAGGTGGGAGAACAAACCTTTTATCCTGCACTGGAAAGGTGTCCAACTTAAAATGCCACAGCTCACATGCGTTGCTGCTGAAAGGTAGCTTCAGTTAAAACAAATTGTCGGTTTTGTGACGGGGTTAAAACTCCCTTCTCTTCTCACAGAAAGGTGCCAGTGACTTCTATCAAAAGAAATACACTAGAGCAGAGAGAGCTCTCACAGCAAAGCCAACTTCTCAGAAATCCCCTCCTTAAAATCGAACGAGGTTCTGATGTGTGAGGCCACTTCAGTAGCAATCAGCTTTGGAATAAAAGCAGACAATGCAGCTGCTTTCAGGAAAATGTGTGCTTCACCTTTAGAGCAACCTCTTCAGCTGTATCTATGCACACAGTTCAGACACGTGTTTGTTTAATAAAATTGGGGAAAAACTCTGAAACGCTTAAGTTTTTCCACTCAGAATCAAATACAACCATTTTCCCGGTGAGCAAACCTAAAAAAGCTTGAAATTATTTGCAGATGCATTTGAATGGATCTCCATTTTTTTAAATTAATGAGTGAAAAAACAAGACAAAAAAAGAATGAGATTGAATAAATTGAAGCAAAGAAAGTTACAAAAGACCATTATGGATTATTTCAGTGCCATTATCTGAAACCTAAAAGTCAGAACAGTTATCATATTTTACTCCTTCCTAAAACAAATGCAAATTGTTTTAGGAAGAATGCCATCGAATGAGTCAAAATAAGTAAAAAATAAAAAGAGAAAAAATAGTTTGTAACTGGTCTGTTACATCGTTGCAGTTTAAACTTAAATTTCGGGAAGTAGCTAACTGGTTGCCGAGTTCCAGCTCCTTTAGTGAGGATGGATTCAAGGTAAATGGTCCTGAAAAAGTGACTGTTCAAAAAAGCACTTTAATCTATCAGGAAATACTTTCAACTTAAAAATCTTTCTGGATCCATGCTTCTGTGTTCCTCTTGTGTCTGTTTTGTCCGTGCAAACCTCTGGTAAGTCATGGCAGATCTCAATTCACATTGAGCCTGGTTCTGCTGGACGTCAGAAAAAAATGTAAAAAGTAACTTTATTTATTTTTTTTTATACTGTTGCTACCTGCATGCTAAATATAAAGGATTGCAGGAAAATCATTGACACAATGCAACCGACTGTCCACTGTAGCTACATGCTTGTTGAAGAGGCACAATTTCTGCACTGACTGCATTTATTTAAAGTAAACTGTCAACAGTGACCTTTTACATGAAGAAAAGCATTGTTTCTGCTTCTTAGAATTTTTGAAGGATGCTTAACAGTAACACCAAGTATATTGTGAGGTGTACTAGCACTATAATCTAGTGAACATCGAAAAAAATAAATACCAGAATATTTCATGGTTTTGGTAAAAATGCTCTAAAAAGTGCTTGTTAAAAAAATAACCCATATATAGAAATGTATATTTTTATACAAGAGCCAGAAAAGCTGCAATCTCAATTTTTTTCCCCACATGCGACCTGTGTCTGAACTTTTCATGACAGTCTGAACAACACAGGTCAGATTTTTTACAAATGCTACCCAGGCCACTTGGCTATTTAGTTGTGAATCTGATACACATCTGATATTTTCCAATATGACCAATCTCTGTAGGGCTAGGTCGCCCTGTGCGGCATTAGTACTCGAACAAATGTCAGCATTCTGTGTCCTGCTTTGCAAAAGCAGGATGAAAAACAACAACCATTACAGATGATAATGGGGGAGTCGTAAATGGAAAGAAAGTGAGGATTCTGGTATAATTAACATTCAGGGAATAATGTGCTGGCTCAGGTTAGAAAGAAATGAAAGATTGCAAAATGTGCACCAGCATTACTGTCCATGTTTACTTCCATAAACACAGAGCACATTCACTACTTGTTACGTCATTGCGTCCTCTGCTGTGCACCAAAGACATTTAAGTTCTATGAAATCATTTCACACAAGCGGATCACATACAAGGGGCATATATTTTGAAATTAAATCGGATTTCACAAAAAAAAAATCGGAATCTAGCATTAAGGCCTGCTTTGTGAACATAGCCTTAAGATATCTAAAGGCTCAAAAAGTGAAGAAATTGACCATTTACCTGCATGGATACGGCCTGAATTTGAACCGTAGCTGGTTGAGAAAACATCTGGGGGTCTGCAACACGTAAGGTAAACTCACCAGTCCTGAAAAAAGGGGAGGAGGACATTATGAAAAACTGAATGATTGCAACAGCAGTTTGGTTTAAAAATGTGATATTACTCTGATAGAACAGGAGACAGACACAGCCTTTAGACCAAGGGGTGAATGGAAATGAGTCAGCTGAGGTTAACAGTGTGGGTGATTAGACCTAATCACCCTGCTGGAGAGGAGATGAGGACAGTAACCCATCTCAGCACACCTGCTCTCATCAGTAATGTGTCACCATCCTGCCTCATCATTAAAGGTTTATTAGCCTCAGCTCCCCGGGGCTGCAGCCGGGAATCAGTCCGTCTGAGCACCACAAGTGACCCAGCAGGTTGGAATAAATCATGCATAACACAATGACCACTCAAAACGACATTAAAAGTAGTGATAGGACAGTCAGCAGCTCAAATGTGAGCTCACAGGATGAAGGTTTATTGGATAATTTGTCAAGCAAGGAAGAGATGGTCAGGAGAAATATCTGAAGGGTAACGCATTGGAGACGTGTCACCCCAGAACCCTACCCTTCAAAGTGCTCTGTAGTGAGCCAAATCGGCCTATGATTAATTAATAAACACATAAGTCAACTCAAACAAAATCCTGGTCAGATTTGGTTATGTGCTTAAAATTGGTCTGATCTTAAATAATATTTAGATTAGGAAAAGGTAGACATTAAAAGTTAAGTACCAAAGTGCTTAACTTTGGAAAAAAACTATGTATATGAACTGAGTATATAAACACAACTTTTTGGGGGTTTATTTTATGAAAAACACAAAGAAATTAATATGTAAATACCAGTATTTTTAAATAAACTGAGAAAGCTACATTAGAAAAAGAAACGAGAAACTTTCTCTTTCATTTTCTAACCATCTGATCTGTATATTCAAGAGCTTGATTTATTGTTCCCCTTTTTCTTCGACTGAAATGTGAAGCCCGTACATCACTTCCTCTTTTTCTGCTTTCAGGCATGCATTCACACTCAAGAAAACATTTCCAGGGTCTGCATAAAGCAGCAGTTGCAGCTGTGCCAGGGTATATTTCTACAGGTCAGATTCCCCCATTGGTTTTATGCCCTTTAGAATCACGACTCAGAACATTAAACACAGTTTTAAAAGATAGGAGCAAAAGCAGAATAAAAAAAGGACTTTCTTTAAACCTAAATTCTGACAAAAGAAAAAAGAAGAGAAATAAAGGAATATTAAATTTTGCTCCTCCTAAATTGTTAAGCTTCTGGCAGTTTCTTAAAAAATGATCAGAATTGCAACACATATAATGTTTAATATATTCACTTTTTACAAATAGATGGCATGGTGATAATGTACATTTGAAGCCTTTAACCGTTATTATTTACAAAGTGTTCAGAGATGGCTTTTAGACTAATTATTTGAAGAGCTACTCTGAACCATCATTATGTCCTTTAAAAAGAAATGAGAAGCCAAATGAAAGCATAAAGGTCTAACCAGTAGATGTGGATGGTTTTAAAATGCTGTTTACATCTTTGAGTCTGCAAGCATTTTCCAGCACTCAATATAATTTGAAAAATATGGCAGTAATAAGTAGATTTAATCTTATTGGGGAGCTTAGGTTTTAATGTCTCTATTAATCTAAAAGCCTTAAACCGAGCAACAGTTCATATTCTCTTCATTTATTGGCTCTCTGCTATATTATGCCACACCAGCTGCATCACAATTGAATAAACTGTTTATTAGGTTATTGTGGCTGGATAAAGAGACGCTGGAGTCCAACACAGACTTATTTCAGGGCAGCTGCAGTGTTCAAAAACACAGCCTGATGGCTGGGTTTTAAAGAGACTACGCGGCCACTTTGATCCCTGCCGCTTAGTGCTGTCTACGTAAACAGATTAGGGCCGAAAGCAAAAAAACAACAAAAACAAATCCCTATACATGCAAATAATGCTTAATTTTATAAAAAGCAGTCCGATAGATGGATATCCACTCCACTTACATATAGGTTTATTGAAATGACTTTATATAAACAGTACAAGGAAGAGCAGAAATTACGGTGGTGACAAAAAAGATATTTTTTAAATAACAAATATTAAAACTTAGAAGTAAATTTTAAAGCCAGAAAGACTGTAAAGTTCCTCTTCAAAGAGTTTATACTTAAAATGGTGTGGTGAAATTTTTTAGATACGCCTTTGAATATTTGTTTCCATAGCAACACAGAAAGTGGCAGTACTGTGGTGTCTGCATGCTTTAATGAACAGTGGGTCATGTGAACAATTATAATGTTTCTTTTTTATTTCCTGCGACTGCTACCAGGTTGGCATCTAACACTGTTATGCGATGAAATCTATTGTTAGATTCAACAAAATTGACAATTCTTACTCAGTTACAGAATATCAAAGCAGATTTTCTGTACTTGACTTTTAGCCTTCTTTTAAGGAATTCAAAAACCTAGAAGCACTGAGTTGTGTCACCAAGACAGTTTATAGCCAATGCATCAAGTCAAATGTGCTTCCTGCTCCCTCAGGATCAAAGCTAAATAATTTAGAATATAGCCAATCATCGTAACTCTACGTCACACTCAAAGGAAATAGTTTAAAAAGCGACAAACATGAGAAACCAGCATGCAGGGTTCCACCTGCAGACGGAGGTCAAACAGATTAACTGCTGCTATAAAATGAAAACCAGAAAACTAGCTATGTCAAAGCTTTCTCTGACTCGGTGAAGGTGAAATTAATCACAAAGTTCATCGCAACCATTCCTCAAAGGAACAGAGACCACTGAGAGTTTTCAGGTTTTACGCTATGAAGCTTGTTTTGGATTTAAAATCTACCTTCAAAGATATTTTACTGAAGCTGAGACACAACCTCTTCAGAAACAGCAGCATGGAGCACAAGCTGGTATGATAGCTCAAACTTAGACAAACATGGACAGTTATTGGCATATAATCCCAGGCCACCATGACTTTTGTGTTAGGTTCCCCAAACGAGATGAGTGAAATGCGAGATTCTGAACTCGTTAGATTCAGCTGTTAGCTTTGAAATGACTTATTTTCCTCCCAGAAACGGAGGCTTGTTATGTCAACAAATTATTTAATACAGTGTCTTAATCGATCAAGTAATGACTAAAGATTCACAGCTCTTGCATTAAACAAATACATTGTCTCTGTTTCTCAAAGAGCTTTCAGAGTTTAAGAAGCTGCTGTAGCTACCTGAAGGCTTTAAGGCCTTGTAAGACTTTCGGCTCTGATTTTAGAAGTTTTTTAATTAATTAAACTCCATATTAATATTATAGAAACTGAAATAAGTCAATAATTACAATCACTTTTATAAAATATTTCAAAAAGAAACTCAGGTGAGACCTGAAGACCTGAGGTGGCACAGGGGGTTGAAGTAAACCCTCCACTGTTGTCCCTCATTGTGACCAAGGGGTGCACAAGTCAAGTTGGCAGGAAGGTGTGAAGTGAGAGGAAGCATGAAGATTAGCTTTGATAGTTTAGGATATTATTTAACAGCATATTAGAGCAGCTGGGACCTCATTGGAACAATATAATCTCAGCTAAGGCCTGAAGCTGTCTGGTAATACAGGAGTCTCCACATCCCATAGTGAGAAATCACAATGAATGCTATGTTGGACAACTTCAGGTTACTTGGGCCAGTTAGCCTTAAGAAAAAGTGCTTATTTCCAACAATGCTGAGTCCTGCCATCGTGGAATAGGCTAAAGGGTAGGTAATGTTTGTGTTGCAATCAGGATTGGCGTAATGATAAAAGCTTCAGAGGACTATTCAGGGATGTTGTATCCCATTGTAAGACATCTGACTCTGAGAACCGGGGGTTACAGAAATAAACTAAACTTTGAAGAGCATCTTATCTAATGAAGAAGAACCCACAGCATTTTGGAGCTCTGGTATGGTTTCAGTGCAACGTTCATTGCTATAGCGGCTAACTAAGTGCAAAAAGGTGTATATATTCCATTGACAGATCAAGGGTGGTTCATGGACCACAAGCCTCTATAAAAGTGGATCAACTACACTATGAAAAGTGAGCCTTGGTTCAGATGTTTGGTCCAGTTCAAGGCCTGCTTGAGTGCATTTACAGCTGCACAGAAGTTCCTGCCAAAGAAGATAAACAAACTAAGTTCTGTTTAAAGTGGAAGATGTAAATAGATCCAGAACATATTTGATGTATAAGTGCAGTAGCAATTTAATAGCATCCAAAGTCATCACTCACAAGTATGAAATACTGTGGTTTTGCTTGCAGCGCTATTCTTAGTGCTGAGATCCCTTTTCTGCTTTATGTGGCCGTTTCAGATTGAATATTAAAAAGCTGCAAAACTATTTACCTGGCTTTGTTTTTTAGGTGCTTGAAGTGGACCCGGCCAAGCTTTAACTGTACCCATGTGAAGGTGTCCTCTTTGTTCAGTTCTCGCCTTGTTGTTCCTCCATTTTCTCCTGCTTCCTCCTCTGTTAATACAACCAACTGTCCATTTTTCGGAGCCTGAACCAGCTGGAAGACCATCCGCTCAGAGGGACTGTCTGGATCCCTCACGTGCAGCAGAGAGGGCAGCAGAGGGGCCGACCCACCGATGGGAACAAGCAGGGAGCCATTGATGTGGAGCACAGGGGAGTGGTGATTCACTGTGAAAAACAAAACCTCAAATTATAAAAAATATATTATCAACTCATATTGTAATCCCTCAAAAACTCTACTTTTAGTCCTAGATCAGATTGTAAAGTATCAAATCATCTCATTCAAACTCAAAATCATTATTTTAATTCATCACTCATACTATCCAACTAAGTCAGGAAGTAAGTTAGTGTTTCTACTTAATAGCATGAATGAGTAAACAAAAAGCAACCCTCTAATGCTTTTAAATATTATGCACTCACACCTAAATATTTGCAACTACAACAAAAAGTCTATTACTACTACTCTATTATACTACTCCCCCCCCCCCCCCTCCCCCCATCCTAAAAAAGGTTAGGATGAGTTAACAGGTACAAACCACCTATAAACCACTGGTCAGAGACGTGCGGTGTCTTGGAGTAGGAAGTAAACGAGATATTTCTATCGACAGCTTCTCAACATTCATAATAAAAGTATAACCATAGATTGTTGTTTAAATAACTGTAGAATGTATCTATTGAAATCACGTTCCAATAATCTTTGATAAATAGAAACGACAAGACATGAAGCTTGTAATTACTGTAATTACTACATTTTTAAACCTTTTCAGAGGATTAAATTCAATAAGTACAATTACAACTGGGTATGAGTGGGTGTAAGGGGTGAGAAAATGCTGCACATTGAAAATAGGGGGTGGGAATGAGTTCAGAGAAAAAAAGTGGTGTGAAAAAAACGGAGTTGTTGTGGCATTTTAGAAACATACTTTAATTGGAGCTGACTGAACTTTACACATGAACTTTTAAAGATCAGCTCCTTATTCAGATGCTCCGATGTAATCTCATTAGATCTTCTCTAATGATGCCAACAGCCACTCTAAAATTTCAAACTTTTAGACATTTAGTTATTCTTACAAATGGAAAAAAAAAACTTTTTAATTTAGAGCAAAAGTTAGACAGTTTTTTTTTTTTTTTCTGCTTTTTTTGAGGCATGAATTAGCTCGTGCCTCCAGGCTAAAACTGTTCATTATTTCAGAAGAAAGGGGCATTTATCTCTAAAGAAACACAATAATATATTTTTCTGTTGGGATTACACTTTAACACATTTATTTCTTGAAACCTTTCACAACTGTAGCCTTTCCCCCAGTGGCCTGCGGCATTGCTGCTTGTAGGTTCACAAGATCCATTTAAAGACAAATGAGAAAATATGTGAAAGGCCCCTTAAGTGACTGAAGTCTGCAGTCAAAGCTTTATTCTTTGTGACTCACAAGGACAAATTAAATCTATATGTCACACGGTTAATATAAGCCGTCTACTTTGACAGATGCAGGAATCTGCAATTCCACTGCTTTTATAATAAAGTTCTACAAAAAGACACAAATTCTGATGTAGACATTCAAAATAATGTGAAACAATTAAGGTGATCCAACCGCAATATGTAAAAGGAAAAACTGTCCATATTTGAGCTGAACTTAGGAAAAAGATGGGTTTGTTTTTTAGAAGCACAGAAGGTTGTCTTCCTCTATGTGCTGCCAAACCACTACAGTGACATAATTCAAAGTCACACACAGTCTGTTGGACACATGAGTAGTGTTGGGAGAAACGGCGTTAGTTGATAACCACGTTAGTGATCGCGTTATTTTTGTAGTTAGGAGGTCATTTAAATAATTATTTTCCATTTGTTATGATCTCAAGCATTTGAACCAACATTTTAGAACTGCAAAGCTAAGAAATTCCTGCAACTTGCAACTGATGTCTGGGACTTTATCCACAACACTTGCAGAATAAGGAACCCTAGTGTATAGAAAGATCTTATGTCGTCTCACCCTTCACTGACTTAAAGTCTGTGCCTTGGTTTTTTTCAATACACTGCACTATAATTTTCAGTCTTATACCTAATTTATAGCAAGCTGTACCCGATTGATGTGCAACAATATCAAGTTCTAAAACATTTTGTCTTCATAATTTCATTTTGAACAAACACAAAATCATCATCATCACAAACGATAGTTGTTCTCAGTTATTTAGTTTATTTCATTAGAAGATAAACTAATTTATATTAAACATTTTATATTTAACTATTGAACTCTTCCAGAAAGCACCAACCTCGATCACGGGGCACCACTCAGCGTGAGTGGAAATGGCTCTTAAAGCACCTAATCTGCACAGTGACAGCAGCTAAATTTTAGCTGTAATAAATAAAAGTTGTAAAATGTGTTTTTAGAGGCAAGAAGTCTTGGAGTTTTGGTCTGCCTTCCTAAACAAGAGCCTTATCACAGAAATGACCACATATAATAATAATATA